>PVLC010020292.1:0-29440 GCA_004027655.1 Graphiurus murinus | reverse complement strand
CAGCCCTATTTTTTATTCTTTATTTTGAAACCGAGTCTCACTAAGTTGCGGAGTGCCTCACTAGGTAGCTGAGGCTGGCCTCGAACCCAGATCTCCGGTCTCAGCCTCCCGAATGCTGGGATTACAAGCGTGGGCCACCACACCCGGCTACTATTTGTATTCTTGATGATTGACATTTTAACTGGAGTTAGATGGAATCTAATAGTAGTTTTCATTTTTACTTCCCTGATTACTAATGATATTGAACTTTTTTCATATATTTGTTGGTCATTTGTATTTCTTCTTTTGAAAAGTGTCAATTTACTTCAATTGCCCAGTTTTTTTTTTTTATTGTGTGTGTGTGTGTGTGTGTGTATGTATGTGTGTGTTTTGAGTTCTTTATATACTCTAGATATTAGTCCTCTATTAGAGGAATAGCTGGCAAATATTTCCCCCCATTCTGTAGGCTATCTATTTAGACTCTTAATTGAATCCTTTGCTGCATAGAGCTTTCTAAATCGATGGCACCCCATTTATGATTCTCTATCCTATCCCCAGCTTCAGGGGTCTTACTGAGGAATCTGTACCAGTACCTACATGCTGTAAAGATGACCCTATGTTTTATTACAGTAATGGCACATTTTATGGTTTGATTTCTAGGTCTTTGATCCATCTTGAGTTAAATTTTGTGAAGGGGGAGAGATAAGACTCTAATTTCATTCTTCTATATATGAATATCCAGTTGTCCCAACACCATTTGTTGAAAAGGCTCCAGTGAATGTTTTTAGTGCCTTGGTCAACAATCAACAGGCTATGTGTGTGAGGATTAATCTCTGTATTTTCTTTCTATTTTATTAGTCTGTGTGTTTGTTTTTATGCCAATACCATGCTCGTTTTGTTACTGTAGCTCTATAGTATAATTTGAGATTAGGTATTGTGATGCCTCTAGCTTTGGTTCTTATTGCTCAGGATTACTTTGACTATTCTGAGTCTTTTGTTTTTCCATATGAATTTTATGACCATTTTTTTCTAGGACTGTGAAATTATGTTGGTGTTTTAATGGGAATTGTGTCGAATCTGTAGATCACTGTTGGTAGTGTGGGCATTTTGACAATATTTATTCTGCCTCCCCAAGAACATGGGAGGTCTTTCCATCTTCTTAGGTCTTCTTCAATTTCTTTCTTTGGTGTTCTATACTTTTCATTATAGAGGTCTTTTGCCTCCTTGGATAGATTTATTCCTAAGTATTTTTTGAGGCTATTGTGAATGGAGTTGTTTTCCATATTTCTTTTTCAGTGGATTTGTGATTGGTGTATAGAAAAGCTAATAATTTTTCTAAGCTGATTTTGTATCTTCCTACTTTGCATATAGGCAAAGAAAAAAAGAGAAGGTCTTAAGTCTCTACTGTACCATTTGACAAATAATTGGTAATCAATATTTCTGGAACTAAAGATAATTTTATTATATATCAATAAAGTATAAGTAGCAAAGCAATCAAAACATTATTAAATTGAAATTTAAAGACTTCAGCATAATAAATTAATGTCTGTCTTCCTGGGCAATCCTGAGTTTCTGTAAGAAAAAGGTCTTTATTTAATTCAATATTATATTCCTAAGCCCCTCACAATGGCACATGCTAAAAGCTCAATAAATGCATTGAATTCATTAATAAAAGAACTTCCATTTAAAAAAATAAGCTAGTCACAGTACAGAGTTGGAAAGGAGTGAATAATTAAATCCAACCTCCTGCCAAATTGAATTTCCTCCTGTCCATGTTTTGCCCACTTCTAGGAATAAGGAGCTCATCAAACTATGACATGGAAATAGGATAGTCTAATCCCAAAGCCAGTAGAAGGCAGGAGATGATAAAAATCAGAGCAGAAATTAATGAATTAGAGAATTTAAAAAATACAAAAGGTCAACAAAACAAAAACCTGTTTCTTTGAAAAGATTAACAAGATTGACAAACCCCTAGCCAACCTAACCAAAAGAAGAAAAGAATCAACCCAAATTATTAAAATCAGAAATGAAAAAAGAGACATCACTATAGATAATGGGAAAATTCATAGGATTATCAGAAACTATTTGAAAATTTATATTCCAATAAATGGAAAACATAGAAGAAATCAATAGATTTCTAGACACATATAACCTGCCTAAACTGAACTAAGAGGATATAGAAAACCAAAACAGACAAATAGCAAGCAAAGAGATAGAAACAGCAATAAAAAGTCTGCCATCAAAGAAAAGCCCAAGTCCAGATGGATTTCCAGCAGCATTCTACAAAACCTTTACAGAAGAACTAAACCAAATATTTCACAAGTTATTCTGTGAAATCAAAAGAGATGGAATTCTTCCAAACTCCTTCTATGAGGCCAGTATCACATTATTACCAAAACCAAATAAAGACAACCTCAAGAAAAGAAAATTACAGATCAATATCAATGATGAATAAAGATGCAAAAATTCTAAACAAAATACTAGCCATGTACATTCAAAACCACATCAAGAAAATTGTATACCATGACCAAGTTGGTTTCATCCCAGGAAAGCAAGGCTGGTTCAACATATATAAGTCAACACATGTTATTCACCACATAAATAGAATTAAAGACAAAAATCACATGATCATCTCAATAGACACTGAATAAGCATTTGACAAAATCCAACACCCCTTCATGTTAAAAACACTGCAGAAAACAAGAATAGAGGGAATGTACCTCAGCATCATTAAGGCAATATACAATAAACCCAAAGCCAACATCATATTGATTGAGGGAAAACTGTGGGAATTCCCTTTAAAATCAGGAACAAGCCAAAGATGCCCATTATCACCACTCCTTTTCAATACAGTCTTCGAGACTCTTGCCAGAGCAATAAGACAAGAGAAGGATATCAAAGGAATTCAAATAGGGATAGAAGAATTAAAAGTATCTTTATTTGCAAATGACATGATCCTATATCTAGAAAACTCAAAAAACTCAACCAAGAGACTTCTAGAGCTGATTAACAAATTCAGCAAAGTAGTGGAATACAAAATCAACCTTAAAAAAAAAATCACTAGCTTTTCTATATGCCAACCATGAATCCACTGAGAAAGAAATACAGAAAACAATTCCATTCACAAACCGCAAAATCAATAAAATACCTAGGAATAAACCTAACCAAGGAGGTAAAAGACCTCTACAATGAAAATTATAAAACATTAAAGAAAAAAATTGAAGATCTTAGAAGATGGAAAGATCTCCCTTACTCTTGGATAAGCAGAACAAAAATTGTCAAAATGGCCATTCTACAGAGTCAATGCAATCTCTATCAAAATGCCAATATCATTCTTCATAGACCTAGAAAAATCAGTCATAAATTTCATATGAAGAAACAAAAGACTCAGAATATTCAAATCAATTCTCAGCAATAAGAACCATGCAGGAGGCATCACAATTCCTGGCTTCAAATTACACTACAGAGCTATAGTAATAAAACAGAATTGGCACAAAAAAAGACACACAGACCAATGGAACAGAAGAGAAAATACAGAAAGAAATCCACATAGCCGGGCGTGGTGGCGCACGCTTGTAATCCCAGCATTTGGGAGGCTGAGACCAGAGGATCTGGGTTCGCGGCCAGCCTCAGCTACCTAGTGAGCCACTCCGCAACTTAGTGAGACTCGGTTTCAAAATAAAGAATAAAAAATAGGGCTGGGGGTATAGCACGGAGGTAGAATGCCTCTGAGTTCAATCCCCAGTACTGCAAAAAAAAAAAAAAAAAAAAAAAAAAAAAAAAAAAAAAAAAAAAAAAAAGAAAAAAGAAATAAATCCACATACTTATTGATTTTCAACAAAAGTGCCAGGCATATATGTTGGACAAAAGACAGCCTTTTCAACAAATGGTGTTGGGAACACTGGTTATCCATTTGTAGAAAAATGGAATTAAATCCTTACCTCTTACCCTGCACAGGAGTCAACTCAAGATGGATCAAAGACCTGGAAGTTAGACCAGAGATTGTGAAACTACTAGAAGAGGGCATAGGTCCAACACTCCAACATATAGGCACAGGTAGAAACTTCCTCAACAAGACCCCCAAAGCTCAGGAACTCAAAACAAGAATCAATAAGTAGGATGACATTAAACTAAAAATTTTCTGCACATCAAAGGAAACCATCAAGAGTCTAAAGAGAAAACCTACAACAAAGAGATCTTTGCCAGCTACCCCTCCAATAGAGGACATACAAACAATAGAATATACAAACAATGTAAAAGACTTTACACTAAAAAAAAAACAAATAGCCTAATTAAGAAATGGGCAACTGAGTTGAATAGACACTTCACAAAAGACGACATACAAATGGCCAATAGATACATGAAAAATGTTCAATATCGTTAGCAATCAGGGAGATGCGAATCAAAACTACACTGAGATTCCATCTAACCCCAATCAGAATGGCAATCATCAAGAAGTCAAATAATAAATGTTAACAAGGATGTGGGGAAATAGGAACTCTTCTACACTCTTGGTAGGATTGCAAACTAGTTCAGCCATTATGGAGATCAGTGTGGAGATTCCTCAGAAAACTGGAAATGGATCCACCATATGATCCAGCTATACTTCTCCTGGGTATTTTTTTCAAAGGGGCTGAAATCAGAGAACTACAGTAATATATGCATACCTATGTTCATAGCAGCACAATTCACATTAGCTAAATTATGGAACCAATCTAGGTTTCTGTCAACAGATAAATGTTTTACAAAATTATAAGTACACACAATGGAATTCTACTCAGCAAAAAAGAAAAACAAAATTATGTCACTTTCAAGAAAATGGAAAGACCTGGAGAACATTATGTTAAATGAGATTAGCCAGACACAGAAAGTGAAGGGTCATATGTTTTCTCTAATATGTGCAAGCTAGGGAGTAATTGAAATACCAGAGGGACTCCTGATAATGGAGGAGAAACCTCACGGGAGCCAGGGAGGTGGTCTAGGAGAAGAGGAGGGGGAAGACTGAGGTTCATTAATGGAAATACTACCATTGACTGTGTGTATATCTGTGAACATACCAATATCAATCTCAGTACTTTGTATTGGGAAGGAGGAAAATGAAGGGGGGTAGCCCACCAAGTGCTGTGTGCACGTATGTCACTGTCAACATGATTTACAATATGATGTGAGAGCATAATGCACCAATAAAAGCACATTATTAAAAAAAAAACTATGACACAGCCCATTGTAATTGTAGAATGGTACTAAACTCCTTGCCTGTATTCCCCACTCCTATTTCAAGTCCTTTTTAAAACAGTTATCTTCAACGTGTGGTGTGTATATCCAGGAGTCATACAAATGATTCGTACAGATATGAGAAGAAAATCAGACATTCTATAGTAAATGTTTCAAATTTTACATCTAAAAAGTTGTACTAATACTTAATCTGCAAATGGCACCGGCACCCTCATTCAGGCCACATTTGTCACAATGGTAGAGAGAGACCAGCAGTTCCACAAGGTGGAGGAGTTAACAGTGGTGCCCTCAGTTGGACGCTCCATTTCAGCACACTGAAACTTACTGCAGCATTCCACATAATAAAAACATTCTACATTACAAATACATTATAACACACAAAAACATTCCACATCATAAAAAGACCTTCAAATAATGGCATCTTTGTAAAGTGAGTGACAATAACTTTATGGTTTCCTGGGGTTTCTTGGAGTCAAGTCTTTACAATCTGAGTTTAGAGATAAGCAGTTTCCTTTTACACAGTGTAAGTAGTTCTAAATATGCCAACCATTTGCAAGATGACAAACGGCTACCACTAGTATATGATACCCAACAGATATTTTTAAAATATATATATTTAATCTGTCTTTTCAAAGTAAGGATAACATTTTAATAATGAGTAAGAAAATAACAGCTTTTCAAAGGATTATTGAACTAACGGTAGAACAATTTAAAAAATGTATTTGGAAATTTTCCATTATTCCATGAGTTTGTTGCTGAAAACAATGTCTATTAAAAAACCGCCTATGTTTTTTTTGTTTGGTTTGGTTTGGGTTTTTTTTTTTTTTTTTTTTTTTTTTTTTTTTTTTTTTTTTTTTTTTTTTTTTTTTTTTTTTTGTCTGTTTGTTTGTTTGTTTGTGGGGTTTTTTGTGGTTTGTTTGGGTTTTGTTTTTGGTTTTTGGTTTTTTTTGTGGTACTGGGGATTGAACTCAGGGGCATTCTACCTCCGAGCTATACCCCCAGCCCTACTTTTTATTCTTTAATTTGAAACAGGGTCTCACTAAGTTGTGGAGTGCCTCACTAGGTAGCTGAGGCTGGCCGCAAACCCAGATCCTCTGGATCCTCTGATCTCAGCCTCTCAAATGTGGGGATTACAAGTGTGCGCCACCACGAAATAAAAGGTTTTAAACTGAATTTTTATATTCTGCATATATAAAAACACATCTTCCAATTAATTACCAAGACTGAGATCAGAGAAAAATGAAATTTCATTGCCAACTTCAACAAAATCCTTTGCACAATCTATATTTAAGAATTGAAGCAGGGCCTGGTGGTGCCCACCTGTAATCCCAATACTCAGGAGTCTGAGATAGGAGGATCACTAATTTGACACCAGCCTCAGCAACTTAGATCCTGTTTCAAAATAAAATATAAAATAGGGCTGGGAGTATAGCTCAAAAGGTAGAATGCCCCTAGGTTCAATCCCCAGTACCACACACACATAAAAACTGAAACATTAGTCATGTAGCTAATGATACAATTCTATTTGAATAGGAGTCTTGTAGGTTACCTTTATTTCAGACATGGAAGTCATTAAAATCAAGTGTCAAAAGCAACTGAATTTGGAACCAGAATTTTGAATAGTTATGTCTAACTATAACAAAATGTATCTAAATCATCAAAACAGCACACTAAAGTAAACAGATCAGCAATAGCAAATATTTACTGAAAGCTTTGAAATTATCATTATAGTTGACAGAGCCCTTACTTTCAGGGAGAACAAAACAATCCTCAGATTAAGACTAGTCATAAGTTATTTTGCCAATAATTCTGAAGTCAAACTATAAAATCCAAGTATCACCATTTCCGATTTCCTACAAGGATTAAATGAAACTACAAAAAAATGAAAAAAGCCTAGAACAATGCTTGACTTAAACAGGTGCTCACTAAACATTAACTACCTTCCTTTCAGTCTCAAACTATGTGATATAATGAAGAAAGCATAGGCTTAGGAACTAGACCTGAATTCTTGCTGAAACATCTGCTAGCTATGTGAATTGGGCAAATTATTTAACTCCATCTGTAAAATAGAAATAATGACTGCCTTTTAGGGATAATGTAAAGTCACTAAGTAATAATGTGTACAAAATCACTCCCCCTACAAAATATATTTAATAAATGTATAAGCCTGAGAATAGCTAAGTGGTAGAGTGTTTGCCTAGATTGTGTGAGGTCCTGAGTTCCATCCCCAGCACTGCAAAACAATAAAAAAAAAAAAAAAAGTTCAACCCTCCTTGAAGATAATCTATTCAAAACTGTCCCCAAAACATAGAATTGTGGGTTGTTAAAGTAAAAAATATCGAATCCCTCTCTTCTGATAAAAGGTACAACTATATACAATATATGCACAGTACTTTGAATGGAGTGTATACTTCATTAATGTCTACTGAAGTCAGGTGAATACTATGTCCACTATCACTTGGCTAATTTTCCTAGCCTGGATCACCCTGTTGTAGGACTGGGTCTTTCTGCTAACTCAAACTAGGGCTCTTTATCTTGTGTACTCCCCTAGTTAAATTCACCTACATACGATATAATTATACACTTATTCATACTCCCTAGCACAAATTAATAAGAGTTATAAGGCTCTACCAAAATTTAAGCTTTTCTATGGCAAAGGAGAGAAGCCACTCCATTCTCATAGAATCCATGGGGGAAATAGACTTTAAATAAAATACTACGCATTCAACCCATAGATGCAGACACAACTGAAGGTGGTGAGCTGAAATATACAAGCGCCTGTGAGACACAATGAGTCAACTCAGCCCCTGGATGAAGTCGAAAATAGGCTTTTAAAACCGTGTGAAAATCGCAGCGTCAGCGCTTTTGCAACACCTGTTTTTACGATCTGTCACGTGAAGCAAAGAGGCATAACTAAACAGAACTGCTAGGGCCACACAACCATTCATAGGCTGGCTACACAAATTGGCCCTGTAAACATATAATCAAGCAAAGCAGGCAAACCGGCAGAGGAGGCCTTCACCTAACTTTCTTCCTTTTGGCAAACGCTGGACTAAGACACACCAGGCAAACGCAGTATGCAAGCAGCCAATCCAAAATAAGTAACTAGGATTTTGACATCCCAACGATCCTCTCTTCACTTTTAATCATTCCGGAATGTCATCCAATCACTTAGGGTCTGTCTGTCAGGAAACCGCGCCGCCTTTCACATTCCAAGAAGCAGGAATGGTCACCTCTCTCCCTGGGCCCTTTTCAGCCAGCTTTATAGACCCCAAAGTACTGACTCAATTATTCCCATAGTGTAGAATCCAGTGCATCGGTTAAGTTTCTGGAACACGTGATTTGGGGGAGCAAACTTGGCTAGAAACAGATTAAACAACACTCTTAACACATTTCCCTGAGCTTTGCCACACTTGGATTCAAACAATTAACAAGGAGGGACTGAACGTCCCCAATCCTGGATGACACTCGTTCAAATCGCCCTGAGTAGGGGTGCGGAGTACCGCCCCGCTGGCCGCCGGCATCTCTTACCCATTTGTCCAAGGGGACCTGGGCGAGGGACCCGGTGCCCTGATACAGGTCCAGGCTGAGCTGCTCCAGGCTCAGCTTCTCCTGCAGGAAGTGGCCCAGGTACCTCTGCAGGAGGTATCGACAGGCCCTCTTCTTGATAGACTCTGAAAACGGCCAAGGCATGGTGAGGGATGGCAGCTGGGCCGGCTGGGGCTGAGGTGGCTCGGGCCTCGGATCGAGGCTCCAGCTCCCGGCGCGGCGGCGCCTCGGGTCCGGGCCGGCGTCCCCAGGCCGCGGCGGGATCTAAACCCTGGGCGGCCCCTGCATGTCCGCTCGGCGCTGCCGTCCCTCAAGGCGACCCCATCGCCCGCACCGCGCGGATCGCGCTAGGCCCGGTGGGGACGAGGCTCCGAGGAGTGACTGTCACCCAGGCCCGGGACTTCCGGAGGTCTCAGTCGGCCCAGAGAAAGGGTCCTGGAGAGCGCGAGGGGAGAGGACAGGGGCTGAAGCGGACGCCTCCACCGCCGCCGCACGACAAATTTGTTGTCATCTGCGAGGCGCGCTCCCGACCCCAGGGCGCTCCCGGCGCGTTCGCGAGACCCAGACTCCTCGCGCGCGACCGGGCGCAGGCGGAAGTGACGCCACACTGGGGGCGGGCAGAAGGGCCCGGGCCCGGGCATTTCCGGCGGCGAGGGGGCGGGGCGAGGGCGGGGCGGGGGCGGCGCCGGCGCCGCGGGTCGGCTCCAGACGCCCTCGCAGCCAGGGAGAGGAGGACGCTGGGCGCGTTCAGGTAAGCGGCCGCTGGGCGGGCTGCGGGCTAGTGGGCGGCCCGGCGCCGGCGGGAAGACGGTGGGGCCCTCGGAAATCCGCAAAGCTGCAGCGTGGAGAGAGACGTCGGGCAGAGGAACCCGGCGTCCAGGCTGAGCGGGTTCTGGGGGCGGGTCTGGCCTGGGCTGTCCCGGACCCTCAGACTCCGAACTCCCGAGAACAGATGCTCCCGGAACCGTCCGCTCCACGGCGAGGGCATTTCGGAGCCGCCCGCTACCCAAGTATTGATCGGTGCCCATTGTCAGCAAGTTATTGGTCCCTTGCCTCCGGCAGGCATTGTTTCCAAAGCTTCCTCCTTGTTACTCTTGGTGTGCAGTTTGCTGAGCGCCTCTCCTGTACGCTCCGTCGTCTATCCTGGGTGTGCTACGCCAGCGGCCAGTTAACTTGGGGTTTCGAGGCATTTTTTTTTTTTTTTTTTTGGCTAGTGCTGCCTTCTCTGATAAATGCTAAAGCCGTCCGACCTCCTGAGGACCGGGACGAAGTATTTATGGTGTCCTGGGAATCTGCGCAATCGTATGTCGGTCTTTAGGAGGCATCTCCTGCAGAGGCGGAGCTGGCTCTTAAGTTAGTCAACCCTCAGAGGTCTGGGTGCTAGTGGCCCGGAAGTCAGTAGATGTCCTGAATTTGAATCCTGACAGTGACGCTTATTAGCTGGGCCACCTTGAACTGGCCACTAACCTCTCAGAGCCTGCGGTGCCTTCTAGCCAAGTGTGAGCTTAGTAGTATTTTACCTCCAAGGATTATTAGGAAGATTAAATGATTTGAGTAGAGCACGAACCTAACCAGTACTGAAACATACATCTGGTTAATTAGGGATAATGAATTAGTTTAAGGAGTCGTTTACTATCTTGGTAACTATTTCATGAATGCTACCTAACAGCCCGGAAATGCTGGCAGATAGCGAAAGAGCTGATTCACCTTTCCACAGCCACCTTTCGGTTTTAGTACCAGTGCTCTCCAGGATATGTAGGTGCTTGGATTGTTGATGCCCCTCATTCTTTGTAGACTTATCCTAAGTATTACCAAAACTTCAGTTCCCTTGCTCTTCATTTAGAAATATTTGGTAAGCCGGGCATGGTGGCTTACGCCTCAGGAGGCTGAGAACAGGGGGATCGCAGGTTCGAGGCCAACGCGGTGACTTGATGAGACCCTGTTTCAAAATAAAAAGCTGGGGGTGGGGGTGGTAACAAAGTGGTACAATTCCCCTGGGTTCAATCCCACAAGGGGGAAAATATATGTGTGTGTGTGTGTGTGTGTGTGTGTGTGTGTGTATACTATGAGTATGTTTGTTAAGAACTCATTAAGTGATAGTCACTGGAGTTGGTGACATGAAAAATGTAAAGAATCTAGAGAGTGTAGAGCCATGCATAACGTATAGATGGCACTGGGTTCAATCCCCAGCATCAAAAAAAAAAAAACAAAAAACAAAAACAGGAGCTTATGTTCTAAAGTAGAAGAGTCATTCATTTATTTAGCAAATATGTATTGATTGTCTGTTATATGTCAGAGACCATGCTGGGGATACAACAATAAACAAATTAAGTCTCTGTCTTCATGCAGCTTTATTTTATTGGAAGGGGGAACAAATAATATGCCACGTGATGATAAGTGCTATAGGAATAAATACAGCAATGTAAAGGGGACTGAGAGAGAGGAGAGATTTGCCTTTTTTATATACTGCAGTAAGAGGAGACCTCTCATGTAATAAGATGACATTTTAGGGATAAGCATTGTTGCACACACCTATAAACCCAGTACTTGGGAGGCCAAGACAGCAGGATCACAGGTTCAAAGCCAGCCTCAGCAATTTAACAAGGCCCTCAGTAACTTAGTGAGATCCTGTTTCCAAATTTAAAAAAAAAAAAAAATAGGGCTGGGGTGTAGCTTGGAGGTACAATGTCCCTGGATTTAATCCCCAGCACCACAAAAAAAAAAAAAAAAAGAGAGAGAGAAAAGAAAAAGAAACGTCAGAAGCAAGGTGCATGGATACCTGGAAGGCCTGTTTTCCAGGCAGAGAGAACAGCAAGTGGGAGGCCCTGTCGCCTTGGTGAATTCCGGGAATATCAGGAGGGAGGTGAGGGGGATAAAGAGCAGGTCATAAGGGACCTTGTAAGCCATTATCAGGACTTGGGCTTCTGCTCTAGGTGAAATGGGTCTGGCCTAAGTTTCTATAAGGTCATGCTAACTAATATGTTGAAAAGAGCCTGCTTTAGGGGAGAAGGGGCTGAACACGTCAAAACCAGATGGAAGGAGGTTGCAGTAATCCAGACTACAGTCCAAACAGTCATTTGGACCAGATTGGTAGCAGTGAAGATAGAGAGAAGCAGTTGGGTTCTAGATATATTTGAAGATTATAAAACATGTTTATAAATAATAAATACAATGCTTCCCATAAAAGGAGTATAAACAGAGTGGTAAGATCTCATCTTACAGTGAAATGGGCCTTAGGAGGTTTGAACAAGATTTTGACAAATGAGTGAAATTTGGTCTTACAGGAACTCTTAAATAAATAGTTTACTTTCAAATGTAGAATTCCAGTCAGGCTGTCCATTGGATGCCTGCCTTTTCAGATATCAGAAAGGAGAATAAAAATCAAAGATTTTGTAGTAACAGATATACCCCATTCAAAGTATTAAGTGTGTTTTGTATATTTTATGCTCCCTAGAAGAGATTCAGCATAAATTAGGAATTGCCACTGTTGATAACATTAGCTCAAATAGGATACTCATCCAATCACAGTTGTTTTCTTTTTTTATCAAAGTTCCTAGCACAAATGCTAACACCTAGCATTAATTGAGGGAGATGAAAATAACTACCCAAACAAATATTGTTCACTTTTTAAGAGTTATATAAGGGAATTTGAAGTGACAGGTTAAAAACTATATACCACAGACAAAAAGGTTCATGTCAGAATAATCATCCTTCAACGAAATCCATGTTAACATGTGAAATGAAAGAAAAGCCAATGCAATATTGTTGGCCTTAATTTTAAGACTTGCGCCTGAGGAGCAGAAGTAGATAATCAAGGCTTCCGTGTCCCAGGGCTGTAGTCCTACAAAACGTAAAGAGCACTGAACTTGGAATCAAATGCCTTGGATGTTCAGGGTGAGCACTTCCTTCTTTAAGGATATTTTTAATATATACTAATTAACAGAAAATATTTCTTGAACTTTCTATGTATTTGCTCATTTAGTTCTGTCAATATTATTTTAAGGTAGATATTGTTAGCTTCATTGTAAAGAGGAAGAATGTGTAACTAAGACTTAAATGTCTTACCCCAAGTGTAGAGTAACTAACCACCAAAGCTGAGCCTAGCCCCAGTCTGTCAACTTGAGAGCCTGTTAACCACCACACCATACTGGCCATTTCTTGTTTATATTAAAAGGATTTTCCAGACTGTAGTCTATGGTGCAAGTAAAAGTGATCGTGATTAAAATACTGCATTCCAGCCCTCAGCTGACTGTTGTAAGGTCAACTGAAAAGTCAGACTTTCTTTCAAAGTGAGGATTTGTAATCTCTGGACTAATCTTGAAATCTTTCTTGTCCGGCCATATATATAACTATCTGCCCGTTTTCCTGTCATGAAGGATGAAGCTGGCCTCTACAGTTTTTTCCAGGTCTTTAATGCTATGAATTTGTGGTGAAACAAAGTAAAATCTAATAAATTAGAGAATAAAGGATTTAGTAATTGGTGTCTTTCTAGTCAGTTTCATGATTCCTCCAAAGACACACAAAAAACTAATACAACCCAAAATTATACCAACAGATGGAGAAAGAAATGAATCTTAAATAATTTATGTGTGATGTCTTAAGATCAGTTTTGGGAATGTTATATGAGCTGATGCAGTCTACCAAAATAACTGATAGCAATTGTAAGGAGTTCTAATTTTTGAAGATTCTGACAACAGAATATTGCTCAGACTCTGCTAGAGAACCAATAGAGGGCTTAAATGGGAAGCAGTGAGGTTTTCTATTTATATCTCTTTATTGAGTTGTGTTGGTGAGAATGTGCTTTATTTAAATACATTGCCAGGTAATCTTTATCCCCAAAAGGGTTATATATAATACAGTACTAACAATAATTTCTGGATTTTTTTTTTTTTTTTTTTTTTTTTTTTTTGGCAGTACTGGGGATTGAACCCAAGGGCGTACTACCTCCAAGCTACATCTCCAGCCCTATTTTTTATTCTTTATTTTGAAACACGGTCTCACTAAGTTGCAGAGGGCCTCATTAAGTAGTTGAGATTGGCCTCGAACCCGGATCCTCCCGTCTCAGCCTCCCAAGTACTGGGATGATAAGTGTGCTCCACCACGCCTGGCTCCTGGATTTTTTTTTTTTTTTTTAGTTTTAAAAACTTCTCAAATTAGTGCATTATATTTCTTCACCCTGAGCTTCCTCCCTAACAAAAGCACAGTACAATTCTGTTGTCATGATTTGTGATTTCTAGGTTATATGTATATTTGTCATTGTTGAACAGGAGATACAGAGTAATTTTGTAAATAAATATATAAATGGAAAAATAGCCAGTTTGCAAATGGTTCTGATTTAAATTTTTAATTTCAAACATATATATAAACTATTGAAAGTTTAATTTTAAAAATATACACAAGCTATTGAAAACATGTAAATGTTACGTGTTAGAGAAAATAAAAGTTAAACTAGAGCTGGGCATGGTGGCACACACAGCATTTGGGAGGCTGAGACCAGAGGATCCAGGTTCGAGGCCAACCTCAGCTACCTAGTAAGGCCCTCCGCAACTTAGTGAGACCTGGTTTCAAAATCAAGAATAAAAAATAGGGCAGGAGGTATAGCTCAAAGGTAGAACGCCCCTGAGTTCATTCCCCAGTACCACACACACAAAAAAAAGTTAAACTAGGTTTTAGCTTTACCTAAATTTTAAAAGTTGCTAATTAAAATTAATCACCTTTCTTCATCTTTACTTTCAAAATAGTTGTTTCAAATTTAGTAAATTCAAACCTCATTTTATTTGAAATGAATGTTACCAGTTACTTTAACCATCTTAATAATAGCCTTGCTTCTCTAAGAAAAACATTTCTGCCACCACAAATTACAAAATTGTAATTGTATTTATCACTATAAACATAATATATTTTCACTTTTCTCATAAAAAAACAAGAATATCAAAAGTTAAAGCTTAACCTTAACTTTTAACAAATAACAGTAACATAAATGAAGTGGAAAGAGTTGTAAAAACTTAGAGAATGCCGCACAGTACTAACCTGCCAGCCTTCTACCAGCTCCTATCTCTGCCTGTTAGCTTTATACTGCCAGACACAGTGCCTGGAACTGCCTTCATTTTTTATTTAATTCCTTGGGGTAGAACAGTACTTTTCAAACCTACTTTCCACTCAAATATTTCTATCAAATGGCAAAGGACACCCTAGAAGTATAGGAGTGTAACCTAAAGAGGACATGGCGTGGGCTTCCAAACATTTTTGTTCTTTTTTTTTTTTTTTTTTTTGCGGTACTGGGGGTTGAACTCAGGGGCATTCTACCTCCGAGCTATACCCCCAAGCCCTATTTTTTATTCTTTATTTTGAAACCGAGTCTCACTAAGTTGTGGAGTGCCTCACTAGGTAGCTGAGGCTGGCCGCGAACCCGGATCCTCCGGTCTCAGCCTCACGAATGCTGGGATTACAAGCGTACGCCACCACGCCCGGCTCTTTTTTTTTTAATTCAAGGTAATCTTGCATCGTATTTCATAATATTGATACTCTGAGTTGTATATTTCCAAGAATGTCTAACATGTTTATCCTATGACTTCATATTACCCCTTATCAGAGCTCAGTACCACAGCCTAAAGAACAGAGAGCTAGAAGTTTTCTATGACTTATTCATTCAAAAAAACATTCAGTGAAGATCTTCATGCCAGACACTGCTGGTGATTAGAATCACAGTTCCCTCATCCATGGGTATAGTAGTATATACACAAAAATTGTTAGTAATAAGCGCTGCAGCAGTACCATGTGGAAATGCTACTTGGGAGGATATAGGGCTTTCTATCTTGAGATCAGATACAGTATTTTGAAATAGGTGTGTCTGAGCTGTGTTTTTAAGAGTTAGAAGTCTTCAAAGTAATGTCAAAATACATTTTATATTTTTTTAAAGTTATAAACATCATTTTGGACTGTGGGTATAGCCCAGTGGTAGATCACTTGCCTAGCATATGTAAAGCCCTGGGTTCAATCCCTAGCACCACAAAGAAAAGGAAAGGGGGGGGGGGGGGCATCGGGCAATGGACTGATCCCTGAGAAGCAAGATATAAATGAGATGAGACTGTTGCCCCAGTTTATTGCCTGGAGCAATTTTAGTCATGGCACTCAGGAAAACCCAGGTAACGCCTGGTGATCTACTTGAGCTGAGGACATCAAGCGAGGAGGCCAGGAAGGCCAAAGCAGTTAGGATAGAGCACTAGAAAGTGGAGAGCTTCACAGAGCAGGAGCTGTGGAGGTATGCAGAGCATCCCTCTTGAGATCAGCATGTGGCTGTAGGACACTGCTCAAAGCTGAAATGAGAACTACCCAAAAGAATTAGAGGAAACAATTTTCTGAGCTAGAGCAGGAGATAGTTCCTGTTCCTATTGCACAGAATGAAAAGCCTTGTGATTCACAAGGCATTGGGTAGAGTACTCAGAAAAGTTTTGGTTCTGTAATGGGCCAAAATTAACCAGAGACTAGATGTAGACTTGGTACCTAAAAAAAGGCCTGGGTTCACCCAGAAGGATGAACCTGTTTCCGGATAACTCCACCCCAGGACAATACTCAATAATATTTATAGGAATATAACATAACACAAATTCACAATGTCTAACATTCAATCAAAAAATCACCAGGCTTGATGCAAAGCAGCAAACTTTAACCCATAAAGGGGGAGGGGGGATCAATTGAAACTAACCCAGAAATAACACAATGAAATTAGTAGACACAGACATTTAAGAAGTTATAACTATTTCACATGTTCACAAAGCTAGAGAAAAGATTGAACAACTTAAGGAGATACATGAAAGATGTTCTTTTAAAAATACATTAGATATCACAGAAGAAAAATGTGCATGCTTTTGAAGACAGCAGTAGAAGCTACTCAAAGTGAAAACAGAAGCCTGAACAAATGAATAAAGCAGTGAGGAATATACTACACAAAATTAAAGTCTCAAGAAGAGAAGGACAGTTAAAAGTTTGAAGAAATAATGGCCAGCAGAAATTTTCCCAATTTAAAAACCATAAACCCACAAATGCAAGAATCTCAACAAACTCCAAAAGAAGCATGAGAAAAGTGCACCAAAAAGAATAACAGTGACACCAGATTTCTCATGGGAAATGCTGTGAGAAAAATGATAGTAGATAAACCATCTTTAAAGACTTGGAAGACAATAAAGTAACTTTTAACCTAGGATTCTATACTACACCGCAAAATCTCTCTCAGAAATGAAGGTGAAGACATGTTCAGACATACCAAAGCTGAAAGAATTCAACAACAGATGTACACAACAGGAAATGTTAAGGAAATCCTTTAAGCAGAAAATTTTACAGATCAAATATATAACTACTTTTTTTCTTTTTTTTCTTCAGAACCAGGGATTGAACCTGGGAACATTCTACCTCCAAGCTGCACCCCCAGACCTATTTTTTATTATTTATTTTGAAACAGAGTTTCATTAAGTTGCAGAGGGCCTCACTAAGTAGCTGAGACTGGCAGCAAACCTGTGATGCTCCTGTCTCAGCCCCCCAAGTACTGGGATTACAAGCATGTGCTGCCACACCTGGCTAAATATATTACTATAGATAAACACAAAGAAATAAGTAGTACCAAAAATAGTAACTGTGATTAAACATGAAATATTTTTGCTTTTTACTTTAATGCCTTTGAAAATGGTCAGAGCAAAATTAACATGTATTATAAAGTTTCTAGCATATAGAAGTAAAATATATGACAAAAATAGCAGAGGGTATATAATGTACTTTTGTAAGGGTTTTATACATTAAATGGTATAATATCAAAAAACATTTTAGTAAACTGAGGATGTATGCTATAAAATCACCACCAAAAACACATCACAAAATAATATAAATAAGTCACCAAAGGATATAAAATAGAATCCTAAAAAGTGGCCAGCCCAAGCCCAAGGATAGGCAGAAAGATAACAAAAAGAGTAAAGTACAGGTGAAACAAATAGCAAGATAGTAAATGTAAACGCAGCCATATCAATAATTACAATAATCGTGTTAAATGAAAATGGTCTAACCACCCCAATTTAAAGGTAGAGGCTACTGTATTATATTTTAAAAAGAGACCAAACTATGCAGCAATAAGAAGCCCAATTCAAATATTAAAGCCGTTAATTTCCATTTTCAAGGCCTTGAAACAATCTGTTTTTATCAAATTCAGATTCCCTTGTGTAGGTGTCAGCATCCTGTCAAACGGGGCCATCCCTCCCTTTCCACTACACTTGACAGTCTACTATTTCAGTGAAGCTGGTCTCCTTACAGTTCTTGCCATGCCTTGTGCAAACCCTTGATTATGCTTTGTTCCCCATGAAGACTCCTTCACAACTCTTAGGACCATTCTGCTACCCATAACTCTATTCGAGTTCATTCCAGACCAGTTTTAACTGACCTGTTCCATGAGTCAAGCCCTATTGTAATTAACAGTTATGTCATAGATCATGGAAAGTCAGGGTTCTTAGAACAGTGAAGATTTTCCTATCCATAGCCCTTACTTTATAGACAAGAACACCATGGCCAGCCCAAGTTCACACAAGTTTAATTATAGAGTTTGTAGTCAGACCATATCATTGCTTTCTGTAATTATAAACCACTCACAATTAAGTACATTTCTTTGGTTTAATTATGATGTGTGTTTGTGGCTTTGATATTTGTATAAATATTTAACATGTCTGTCTTATTTCCCAAATTCTACTCTAAGCTACCAATAGACATCTTTAATTGGTAGTCTAGTGCTAAGAAAAAATGTTGGATATATAGATTCACAGTGGGTTAAAATATATTATTAGTAAACTTGGTGGCTAAATAGACAGGATTGGGAGGCTGGGGATATAGGTCAGTGGTAGAGCACTTGCCTAGCATGTATGAGGCCCTGAGTTTGAATCCCTACACTGTAAAATAAATAAGTAGACAAGACCATAAAACATAGGAAGTAATTCATCCATTTTTATTATTTGAAACACTGATGACTGATTCCCCTCCATAAAGGAGTTAGGATTCAGTTGTTTCTCAATTTCCATAATTTGCTATTCATGTAAGTTTTTTTGTTTTTGTTTTTGTTTTTGTTTTTTGCGGTATTGGGGATTGAACACAGGGGCATTCTACCTCCGAGCTATACCCCCAGCACTATTTTTTATTCTTTATTTTGAAACCGAGTCTCACTAAGTTGTGGAGTGCCTCACTAGGTAGCTGAGGCTGGCTGAGAACCCGGATCCTCTGATCTCAGCCTCCCGAATGCTGGGATTACAAGCATGCACCACCACACCCGGCTCATGTAAGTTTTATCACTGCCTTTACATCTACTGATGTTTTTAACTAATATAAACTCAGCTCATTATGTTATCTATAATTTTTTAATATTTTTAAAAATGAAAAATAATTTTTTTTGGTACTAGGGATTGAACCCTGGGGCATTTTATCTTGGAGCTACACCCCCAGCCCTATTTTTTATTCTTTATTTTGAAACAGGGTCTCACTAAGTTGCAAATGGCCTCATTAAGCAGCTGAGGCTGACCACAAACCTGTGATCCTCCTGTCTCAGCCTCCCAAGTACTGGGATTACAAGTGTGCACCACTACACCCAGCTAAAATAAAATTTTAAATTCAACTCCTCCATCACACTAGCCAAACTTCAGGAGTTTTAATAGCCACACATAGCTAGTAGCTACTGTACAGGACAGGACTGGTAAAAAAAAAAAAAAATGTGCACCATCACAGAGTTCTGTTAATTTAGAATGTCCTGTATGAAGATAAGTTGTGCAGAGAGGGAAAGCAAAGATTTTTACAGGAGTCACATTGATGAGTCAGCCATGCTGGAACCTGACAGCAGCTCTGTCATTAGGAGCTCTGTAATTGTCCCTTCAGTGAAATGGGCATGCATTCTCATCCTCAGTGGAACAGCTTCCAAGTCAGGTATACAGTTAACCTGTTGAGAAATAAGAAGAGGGGAAGGGACCTGCCCCTCCTCAGGCAGCCAGGAGCCCCTGCGCCCAGTCTTCACCCAGTCTTCACTGTGGGCTTTCTCCCTGACACATGTCAAAATCAAACTGAATAAAAGTACAAGTTTAATATGAGATGGAAGAAGAAAATGTGTCTGTCTTTCATTTTTACTTTCTCTCCAATTTAAAATATACATTAGCATTTTATGTGTTTTTAATAGTTTAATTGTGGCAGAATATGTATGTCAATACAAATAACAGTGTGTTTTGACTCATTGGGACACATGATCAGAAATCTAGAAACTGCTTCTCTGGTGCTCCATGCTCTGCTTCTGTAATTCCTGTCATCACCAGCCACTAAAGTTTGGGGGTGGTTTGAGTGCGTCCCCTAAGGGTTCATACGCCGGAAGCTTGGTCCTCAGCATGGTGATGTTGAAAGTTGGTGAAACCATTAGGCCTCGGGCCACAGCCTGACACACTGTGCAGCTCCCCATTCTCCTGCATCACCTCCTCCAGGTGTGGCGCAAGGTCTTGCCTCACTGTGGCGGCAGCACAGCATGTTCACCTTCATGCCTAGCACCAAAGCTGATGGAAGGACCATTCTGAAAGGCCTCCAGTGCATTTTCCAGAAGTCAGTGCACACTTGGCAAGACTGGTTATTTAGCAACCTTCACAAACAAAAATGGCACTTTGGCCCATTTGAGAATTTATCCACATGGATTGGGACTGCTCTTGCCTTGCTGGGTCTTTAAAGTTACAACAGTGATGCACAAGGCCAAGAAGAAATGGATAGGATTTTGAACAAAGTAAAGAAAGAATGAAATGAGTCAGGATAGTGCTGGGAAAGTAAGCCATTATCACCTGTACTAGTCAGCTTTTTATCACGATGACTAAAATACCTGACAAGCACGACTTAGAGGAGGAAAGGTTTATTTGGCCACAGCTTCAGAGGTTCAGCAGGAGCCAAGGGAGACACGCCATGCAGCAGGGCATAGCAGAGGGAAAGAAGGAACCAGGGCTAGATGCAGTCCCAAGGGCCGGGTCCCCAGTGACCTGCTACCTCCAGCCACGCCCACCTGCCTACAGTTTCCACACAGTAAATCCATTCTAATAATCCGTCAGTGGACTAATCCACTAAACGAGATTACAGTCCTCACAACCCAGTGCAGCTGTGAACATTGCTGCATTGCCTAACATGGGGTTTTCCAGAGAGACAAAAATCCATCCAAACCATAAAACCTCAAACTTTCGTTTGAGGAGGAGCCATTGACAGACTGGGTTATCACGGATGGGTGCCTGGTTGAGTATGACATAGATGACATGTTGTATGTGGAGATTCACCTTATCAAAACATTAAAATTCTATGCTAGGAGCAGTTTGGAAATAGTATGTTTAGCGGGGGTGTTAATTTGCAGAGAATGATTTAATATATGCTTAGTCATGATTGACAGTGGCAAAGAAGATTAAGCTACTGGTTTTGGGAGGCAGAAATTGTGTGCAATGGTCAAACTGAAACCAAACGTGGCCACTGCGGCAGAGACTGGTCAAATGGTGATGAGAGGATGTAAGAAACATGCAAAAAAAAATGTGGTGATGTCTCAGGCACTCTTAAAAGATACTGCTGTCAGGTTCTAATAGAAGACTATTCAATACTGAGGAAATACACCACAGAAGGGAGAGAATTTCACTGTGTGATTAATGATTTGACAGCTGTTCCAATCTCCTTATCTCCAGAAGGAGATCCACATGAGTTTCTCAGACTGATTCTAGATCTCAATGAATGTATTGAAACAGGATGGAAATAATTTGCTCAGGGGATCTGTGTCAGTTTGATGAAAGCCCTGTGGAATTCTCAAAGGAGACCATCTGTGTCCCTTCATACTAGAAACCATGGGTATTTTACACTGTTTTAGAAGAAAGCTAAACCTTGCAGATGAATACCCCTAATTATGTGTGCAGCAGACAGCTTTCCTGACTTCCGCATGCTGTCCGTGACAGCCAAGTGAGTTAGGCAATTGATTATGGATTCCAATTTTTCTCTTTTTAATTATTTTGAATTTTAAAAACCAAATGAAAAATTATTTTGATGAGCTGGGTGGGTTGCTGCTGCTACTGCTGCTGGTGTTTTGAAAGTAGCTGAAGGACAATTAGCACAGCAAAGGCTGGGAAATTCACTGACCTCCTAGAATGTGATTTTTGTTACTTTTTATTTCTATGTGGCATTTGGTTTAGTTTGGTTTGGTTTGGTTTTGGTAGACCTCAAATTTGAAGTGAATATCATTGTTTGGTTATGGAGGAAAACTCTTGATGATTATTTCCTGCAAAAAAAAATTGCTTAGATATTAAAATGTGTGGCTTATAAGGGAGTATTAAACAATGAACTATATCGTTTTGATTAAATTACAAAAAAAGGCCAGGTATGGTGGCACGTGCCTGTAATCCAGTACTTGGGAGGCTGAGACCGGAGGATCACAGGTTCAAGGCCAGCCTCAGCAATTTAGCAAGGCCCTGTTTCAAAACAAAAAAGAACTGGGAGTATAGCTCAGAGGTAGAATGCCTCTGGGTTCAATCCCCAGTACCATACACAAAACATATATATGAAAAAGACCAAAAAGAGGTGGGAGTATGGGGGGTGGTAAGTCATTGGGGGTGCTGCCCTTGGAAGGGAATTAAAGTAGTTCTTTTTGGACCCTGGTTAGATCCCACAAGGACAAATTGTTATAAAAGAGCAAGCCTGGCTCCCGAATCTCTCTGACTCCCTGTCTTTCCAGATGATCTCCCTCTCACATGCACGTTCATCATGACCCCGTCCACCATGTTGTGACACAGCCAATGGAGCTCTTGCCAGAGGTCAAACAGATTGGATTCCCCTGTCTTGAACTTCAGCCACATGAGCTAAATAAACTTGGTTTTGGTTTTTTGTTTGTTGGTGCTGGGAATTGAACCCTGGGGCATACTACCTTCAAGCGATATCCGCAGCACTATTTTATTTATTTGGAAACGGTATCATCAAGTTGCCGAGGCTGGCTTTGAACTTGTGATCCTCCTGTCTCAGCCTCCCAAGTACTGGGATTACAGGAGTGTGCCACCATGCCCTGCTAACTTCTTTTCTTTATAAGGTGTCCAGCACTAGATATTTTGTTACAGTGACAGGCAAACAATTAAAACACCAGCTAACTGACTTTGTTTTTTAGCTCTGTTTTCAGACTCTTAGAGTATCTGATTAGATAGGCCAGTTGCCATCCAGAATCAAGTGGTTGAACGGAGCTCTTGAGTCAGATGATGCATATACCCCTTGCCAGCCTGGAGATAGTGCCTTCGATTGAATCACCCATCTCCGGTACATTTTACTGTGATCATGATGCTGGAGCTACAGAGTACAAAGCATTACCCTCCAAAGAACGCAGTGAGTTTGACAGGTCCTCTGGGCTTCCTCTGAAGGGACCCCTATAAACTGTATAGCACCATACACTGCTTACTCATCTTGTTTAGCAAAAATAAGCTATAGCCAGGCGTGGGGTCAGAAGCCTGTAATCCCAGTTCTTGGCAGGCTGAGACAGGAAGATCGCAGCTTCAAGGACAGTCTCAGCCACATAGCAAGGCACCTTCTTCAGCAACTCAGATCCTGTTTCAAAAACAACACATAAAAAGGGCTGGGAGTGTCGCTCAGAGGTAGAGTGTTCCTGGGTTCAATTCCCAGTACCATACAACAAGGGGGGGGAGGTAATTATGACTCTCCCAAAAAAGCAAGAACAGAAAAAGAAGTCTCATTTGCTACCTTTTTTTTTTTTTTTCTACTGATAGGATGGGACACTGTGATAGACAACATAAGAGCCCCTCAAAGATACCCAAGTCTTCCTCTCTAGAACCTGTGACTGTGTTACCTTACATGGTAAATGGAACTTTGTAGGTGTGATTAACAACCTTAGAACAGGAGATTATCCTTCATTGGGTCCTAGTGAGCCCAGTGTAATCACAAGGGGCCTTACAAGCACTTAGGAGATGCCAGTACTCAGGACAAGGAGAAGTAACCACAGAACCAGAGGTTGGAATGATACGCTTTTGTGTAAAGGACCAAATGCCAAAGAATTCAAGTGACCTCTAGAATAGGAATGACAAAGGAAATAGATTCTCCGAAGCCTCCAAAACTAATGCAGCCCTGCTAACACCTTGGTTTTAGACTTTTCACCTCCAGAACTATAAGAAAGTAAATGTGTGCTATTTTAAACCACTAAGTTTGTGGTGGTTTGTTACAGCAGCGATAGGAAACTAATACAGGCACATACTGGTATTCAAGTTCTCCAAAGCTTTTAGTTAGGCACTTTATGTATGACAGACAAACATATTCATCATCATTAGGGTTCCATATTTTAAACCGTTTTACCTCCATGTAACGGTTATAGAGCTAGATCAAGCACTGCTTTTCATTTGAGGTAGACTCCTAAATCAAGATGCTTTCTATTGCTGTTAAAATAATGGGAATTTTTTGGCTCAAAGGTCAGGAAACCCAGGTGTGTTCTGGCTGCATTTCTCCGCGGGTCTCTTGGCTCTGTTGTCTAACCATTGTCAGTGCCGTTCTTGGACAAGTGTCCCCATCTCAGGATGGCTACCAGGACAACTGGGGCTGTGTGCTGTGACTGACTTTTTCTGGACTAAAGTGGCCAGGAAGAATTTCATGTGTTGATTAGTTCAGAGCAGTCTGCAATGACACTGGAGTTGATTGAAACCAAATTTCTTGGTTACTCTGTAGGGGAAGGAGATACTGTGATTCATCTCAGAAAGTCTTTGTGGTATAAGGCTGGGGAAGGGGTACTGATAAATAGTCTGTTATGGCCAACAAAAAAAGTTATAATCATACTTTAAAATAATAGTGTAAGCCAGCACAGTGACACACACCTGTAATCCCAGTACTTGGGAGGCTGAGACAGGAGAATCATGGACTTGAGGACAGCCTCAGCAACTTAGCAAGACCCTTAGCAACGTAGGCCTTGTTTCAAAATGAAAAGGGGTGGGGGTATAACTCAGAAGTGGAATGCCTCTGGGTTCAATCCTCAGTACCAAAAACTAAAGTAAGTACTAGTTTAAAACATTATTTGTGTGATGCTTCAATAGTAAAATATTTTTAACGTATATGTATCACCAAAAGTTTTGAATTTTGCCAGGCATGGTGGTGTACACCTATAATCCCAGCACTTGGGAAGATGAAACAGGTGGGTTGCATATTCAAAGCCAGCCCCAGCATATTGGGCCATTTCAAAATTAAAAAGGCTGGGGGTGTAGCTCAGAGGTGGAATACCCTTGGGTTCAATCCCTACCACCAAAAAAAAAAAAAAAGTTCTGAATTTTGCCAGAAACAGTGATGAATGCCTATAATCTCAGCTATTCAAAGAATAGCTGAATTGCAAGTTCAAAGCTAGCTTCTGCAACTCAGTAAGACCCTGTCTCAAAATAAAAAAATAAAAACAAAAAGGTGTGGGAACATTGTTCAGTGATAGAGTTCTCGGCTAGTATGCCCAAAGCCCTGGGTTTAATCCCCAGTAACCTACCACACACACACACACACACACGCAGAAAAGGTTCTGGAATTTTATACATCATTCAGAGACATAGTGGAGCAAGTCTTCTAAGAATTCACAGCCCTGGGGAAGGTATCTTTCTCTTTTTTGCAGCTTGATGCTGATTGTTACACAGCAACAATTTGGTGACCTACTTTGCTGACCTGTGAGGATTTCTTCCATTCTGGTACCAGATTCTTCACCATTCCGCATCATTAAGGACCTAATTGCACTGAATTAGACTCTTGCTAAAAGAAAAGTGTATAAACTGTCAGACTTTCTCATATAAACATCTTTTTTCACATAATGACTATTTCTGACATCTGTAATTGAGGTACATGGTTACTTCAGCAAAATAAAGATGTTTGACATGCATGATGTTTACAGGTTTAGAGTGAGTGGTCACATTTCAAAATCTTCAAAACTACATTTGTAAAAATAGAGTATGTGCTCATAAATATAAAACCAAGTGTAATATTAAGCAACACATTGATTATATCAAGAGACAGTTAGAAATTTTTAGAAAATCAAATATTTAGTTAATGTATAGTAAGCCAGATTTAGATTTTAGTTATTGACAAATTGCTCCAGCAATAATTGATAATTTTGTAACTGCATCGTTAGCAGTGAGTGGCTAGTTCTGTAAAGTGCTATGGGAGGCAAGATAAAAGATCCTTAAAACATATTTGAAATAGGATGAGAGTAATACATTATCTATACACTTGCTGTGTAATTTTTAGAAATAGCTTACATAGTTTTTCATAATTTGCCTTTACCAAATAGTTTTGACTTTTATAGTGTGCAAATTCCATGCAGCTATAGGAACTCTGCCTCCTTAAGATTTTTACTGATAATTTAGAGCAGTAGCTGCACAGCAGAATCACCTGGGAGTTCTGAAAAATACTCATCTCCCAGAGATTTGGGTTCCATTTCTCTACGATGGGGTCAATCAAGCTATTTTTATAAACTCTCAGGCAATTCTAATGATAGCAGAGGTTGAAAAGCATTAACTTTTTGAAGCCAGGCGTGATGGCACATGCTTGTTGTAATCTCAGTACTTGGGAGACTGAGAAAGGAGGTCACAGGTTCAAAACCAGCCTCGGCAACTTAGCAAGACCCTATTTCAAAATAAAACATAAAATTGGGCTGGAGATGTAGCTTGGAGGTAGACTACTCCTGAGTTCAATCCCCAATACCACAAAAAATAAAATAGGGCTGAGGATGTAGCTTAGAGGTAGAATGCCCCTAGGTTCAATCTCCAGTACCCCCCCACACACACACATAAAAGAATTTTGAATACCATACACAAAGGGCACAAGGGAGTAACTTTAAAAAAAGAGATGGAATACATAATGTAATAGACAAATGGTAAAAATTAATGTTCATGCAAATTGTCAGCATTGTTAGAAAGAGTAATTGAGACCAGGCACAGTAGCACATGTCTATAATCCCAGCATCTTAGTAGCTCAGGGTAGAAAGTTTACAAGTTCAAGGCCAGTCTGGACAATTTAGCTAGACCATGGTGTGTGTGTATGTGTTATGTTACTAGGGATGGAACCAAGGGGTCTTCTACCTCTGGGCTACCCCAGCCATATTTTATTTTTTATTTGGAAACAGGGTCTCTTCTAAGTTGCTGAGAATCTAAGTTGCTGAGGCTGGCTTCAGACCTACAATCCTCCTGTCTCAGCCTCCCATGCCCAGCTTTAGACCATGTTTCAAAATAAAAAGAGCTGGGGGGGTTGGAGCTCAGTGGTATAGTGGTCCTGGGTTCAATCCCCAGTACCACAAAAAGAAAAAAGGAAAGAAAGAAAAAAGTTATTAAGACTGTTTAGGAATCTGAGTACTAATCTAGTCTGAACTGTCCACTGTGGTGAAGGGAAGGACTAGATCTTGACCACAGTGCTCAGGTAGAGAGGAAATGATAATTGAATATGTGAATGAAGAGTCATACTGCATTCCAGATAGCAGATAACTTACTTTTAAAGCTACCAGGTTAAAAAAAAAAAAAAAAAAGAAAAGCATGATATTGTGTTCTCAAAAGCCCTTTTTACATTCCTAAGCAATTTCATGTTTCTATATTTTTTCACTCATACATTTTAAATTTTAACAAATCTCTGCCGGGAAAATCCGTGTGTATGTGTGTGTGTATGTGTTGAACTCGGGGATATTCTACCTCTGAGCTACACCCTGGCCCTAACCTGCAGTCCTCCTGTCTCAGCCTCCCAAGTACCGGGATTACAAGCATGCATCACCAGGCCTGGCTAGGAAAATCCTCTTTAACCCCAGTCACAGAAAAAATGCTAGGACTACGTAACAACCTGGCAGTCGTGTTGGATCACGTTGGCAGAGAAATGATATTTTTCAACAGAAAATATTTGGACCAGTTCAATTAAGTGATGAAAAGATAATTATTTAGTGAATGGTATTAGGATGATAGACTATCCATTTGGGAAATAAAGCAACACAAAATAAATTCCAGATGGATTAAAGAGTTAAGTACAGATATTATACTTCAGAAGACAACTTAGGGGATTTTTTCAGTGTAATCTTGGGATGGGGAAGGCTTTCTTTACTTAAAACCCCAAATCCAGTTACAAAAGAATTAGGAAGCGCCAGGTGTGGCAACGTACACCTGTAATCCCAGTACATTGGAGGCTGAGACAGGAGGATCTCGGGTTCAAGGCCAACCTCAGCAACTTAGCAAGGCCCTCCAAAGCTAAGTGAAACCCTGTTTCAAAATAAAATCAGGCTGGTGTGTAACTTGGAGGTTGAATGCCTCTGGGTTCAGTCACAAGTACAACAACAACAACAAAAAAAAAAGAATTAGTGTGAAGTAGTGTATTTCTCTAGGTAAGGACTTGAACTTTGATTTTAGACAAACTGAGTTTATTTCCATTTCTGCTTTTTTTTTTTTTTCCCCCTGTACTGAGGATTGAACTCAGGGGCATTCTACCTCTCTCACCTACACCCCCAGCCCAATTTTTTTATTTTGAAAAAGGGTCTCTCTAAGTTGCGGAGAGCCTCACTAAGTAGCTGAGACTGTCCGCAAATCTGTGATCCTCCTGTCTCAGCCTCCCAAGTACTGGGATTAAAAGTGTGCGCCACCACGCCTGGCTCCATTTCTGCTTTTTATATCTGTATGATCTTAGAACTTAAGACCTGTTATACACATCCAAAAAGACATTTACGCAAGGAAATAATATATTAAAATGATGAGCTCTCATTCTTTGTCTCTCAAATTAGAAAGAAATAAAAAGGAAAAAATTGGAAAGACTGCATTGAAAAGAGTACAGACCCTCCTGTTCTGTTGGTGGAATGTATAAATCAGTATAGCCTTTTTTTGAAGAGTCACTTTCACTATCTGTTAAGTTAAAGTGAGCATATCCTTTGACTTGGCAGTCATTTAAAACTAAATATACAGCCGGGCGTGGTGGCGCACGCTTGTAATCCCAGCATTTGGGAGGCTGAGACCAGAAGATCCGGGTTCGTGGCCAGCCTCAGCTACTGAGACACTCCGCAACTTAGTAAGACCCGGTTTCAAAATAAAGAATAAAAAATAGGGCTGGGGATATAGCTCGAAGGTAGAACGCCCCTGAGTTCAATCCCCAGTACCTCAAAAAAATAAAAAATAAAAAAATAAAAATAATAAAAATAAATAAATAAATATACTCTAGTCTTTTTACTGAAGCATTATTCAAAATACCTAAAAACTGTGATAATATAAATGCTTGTCAGTATAGGAATTAACCTTTTGGGGGTAAGTAGGGAAGAAAGATTCTTTTTTGAAAGGCCACCGTGCCTGTAATTTACAGTGAAAGCTACTAGAAATGATTTTAGGCAGTATTGTCCCTAAAAATTGCTAGTTAATGCTTTATACTAAAGAGCAATTGGAAGGCAAAGCTTTTCTAATCAAACAGCATTTTGGATGTCTTTCAATAAAATCTCCTTTTTTGCAGAATGGAAACAGACTGTAATCCCATGGAGCTAAGCAGTATGTCAGGATTTGAAGAAGGCGCAGAGCTTAATGGTTTTGAAGGAGCTGATATGAAGGACATGAGGCTAGAAGCTGAAGCCGTTGTGAATGACGTTCTCTTTGCGGTGAACAACATGTTTGTCTCGAAAAGCCTGCGCTGTGCAGATGACGTGGCCTAC
>PVLC010020291.1:0-29450 GCA_004027655.1 Graphiurus murinus | reverse complement strand
ATAGCCAAACTATGGAAGCAGCCAAGATGTCCATCCACAGATGAATGGATTACAAAACTATGGGATATATATACACAATGGAATTTTACTCAGCCATAAAGAAGAACAAAATCATGTTCTTTGCAGGGAAATGGATGCAACTGGAAAACATTATGTTAAGTGAGATTAGCCAGTCACAAAGAGTAAAGAAACATATGTTTTCCCTAATATTCAGATATTAGGGAGTAGATGGGACATAAGAGGGTCCCCAGATGAAAAAGTAGAGACCCTCGATAAACAAAGAAGTAGACTTAACCGAAGGGAATGGACGGGGGTGGTGGGGGAGAGCATACTAAGGCACATGATGTACTTACACAATTATATCAAGATCACTCACTGAACTGAACTTGAGAGGGAGGGAGGGTGAGGGAGCGGGGTGGGAATTGGGGATAGGGTCAGATGAGAAATGTGTGCACATTTGTCTTTATCAATTTGTACTTAACAAAAATGTATAAATACAAAGCACGAATTATTACAATAAAAAAAAAACATAGAAGGAGACTAGCAGTGAGTATGATGGCATGGCTCACCGTGACAAAGGCATGAGGAAAAGAAGGGAATACAGTCATGTTTTAGATAATCAGCTTGTGTCAATTCTTAGCAATTTGTCATGGATACTTAATAAAGCATGTTGTACTCACAATATTAGCCAATAATTTCATTTTATTATTATTAATTACAGATTCCAATAAAGTTGCAATGTTATCAAATGAATTTCATTTCAAATGACCTTCAGGGATTGTTTACAGATAGAGTTTGAGAAAATCTAAAATTTAATTTTTCTCAAAAATCAAACAACTATACAAAGGAATTTAGATAAAAATTACCTTCAGAATAAGTATTAATGACAAACTTAAAAATATAATAAATGCAAAATGTGCCTTAAAGGTATATTTTTATACCATTACATTCAATATTAGTGATTTAATATTAACCAAATAATACAACCTATGACAAAATTAATCTTGGTTATTAGAATTTGTTCTGTGAATTTTTTACCTTTTTAAAATCTTTTGTTTATAATATTACATTAGAATAACAAGCCTATATTGAGTTTACTTGGTTTATGTTTGCATAGAGAATCCAGTTTTTCCCCTCTCATATGTGTGTCCATAAATAGGGCACACATATAATTTTCTATTCCACTGGGACATTTCTGAAAGTGATAGGGAACACAAATGTTAGTTACTTGGTGAGGTCAGGAAGAAATCAGGGGCTGAGATGTGTACCCCTTTAACATATATAACTCAAGTTTGGAAACTACTGATCTAATCCAGTCATTCTGAAAAATTTAAAAACTGACGTTCAAGATCATGTGGCTATTTAGTGATCAGTCTGGCTTTTTGTTTTATGTCTTCTGAAATCATTTCTTTAATGTCTCTGTTTCCGTACAAGATTACAAATGGTACTTTCAAAGTAACCACAAGGAATATGTATCTCACCAACTTCCAGGGGGATAAAGAGCTGGGAAAGGATAAAGAATATAGTGAAATCATCATCATTGATTTCAACTATGCAAGTGAGCGCACAAAGAAAAATAAACTTTCGTTCACTATATTCTTCAATTAGTTGAAATTGCCACATTTCATGGTTGGAACTAAATGGCCACAAAGTAGGTTAGTATTACAAATGCATTTGATGCATCTTACATATCACTTGAACATTCAATTACTGGAACATGTGTTGGACTCGGGACAGTTGGATCCAATCACTTACAGCTCATCTCACCTCTATATTCAGTCTTCAATGAAGCTCTGTAGTAGACTTCCTCAAACACCATTTCAATAATGCTTGGGATGCCAAACTTTTTAATGCAAGGAAATGAATAAATTCATTTTAGAAAGCATTTCAACAACTGTGAAAGCAAGGGAAGAATCCAGGGTGATCATCCATAGACCAGAAAATTCAAGTGGCAGGAACACTTTCTTCTCCACTAGCTCTCCAGGTGACAGAGGTTTTATGATAATGTGCTTTAAATTTGTTATTGTACTTCTACTAAAAGCCACATATTTTGATACTTTACTCCTCCTTTCTCTCCCCCATGCATGCCATCATTAAAGATCATTGGTACAGAGCCACCTGTGTATACAGCTCTCAACCAGGCATGGCATTTCTGATGTAATTTTGGAGAAAGATGACAGCAGGTGAAATTGGAACATTCCCAGAGGATGCTCATTCTGCATTCAGAGGCATTCCAGATATTTTTGAAGCACTTCTCCCTAATTTGCATTATTTCTAAATACATTTCACATACTTTTCCAGGGTTGCTAGCTATATTGCAATACATACATTAATATTTAAGCTCTTGCCAGGCTTAGATATACAAATTAAGTAAAAGGCATAAATTAGTGCATATTCATGTGTAATTCTATAGAAGATATGTTACTGTGGTTCCTGAGCTTGGAAAGAGACAAAGGAGGTCAATAAGGTATTTTCTTGTTGGCCCTGCTCTTCCCTGGAGTAGCTTTTATACCTTCCTTAGGCTGTATGTGACAGCACACTTTAGCAATAGAAAACTTCAGTGGGGTAGTACTTGAAATCACAATTACTTAGAATTAATTGTTTATTTTCAGTTAAAATTGGAAGCTGAAAAAAAGCATAAGCCCCAACTGTTGGCTCTCAAAAATATCTCTGCTTTTGAAAACCTCCCAAGAGCCATCCATCATTATTTCTGAAAGCAACTCATTTTGCCTTCATATAGCTCTAGCTGTTCTTTGAATATCACATTATCTGTGGCAGGCAGAATTTTGGTCCCCACGATCCTCACTCCTTAGTTTTAATCCTGTGATTACACTACCTGGCAAAAAGAAGTTTCAGAAGGGAAAGTCATATTGAAACATGAGATGAGCTCGGTATGTCATTTATCTCTGGACATGAAGGTGAACATCATAAATGTATGCAATTGCTATTTGTCAACTGACAAAAAATGTTTAATGTGATGTGTCAAGGAAGTAGAGAACTCCATTCTATAATAGTAAAGAACTTAGTTACTTAATTTTTACAAATACCCTGAAGGAACTTCAAAGTGGGATGATTCTTCCCCAAAGCTTCCATATGAAATTCCAGCCCTGTTGACACCTTTACTTCAGTCGTGAAAGGCCCTGAGCAGAGAACGAACCCATTTGAGATATTTTGTGTTTGTACTTATTTTTTTCTTTAAAATATACAAGTTATTATCTTTTGACACATGGAACTGTGGAGTAATAAATGTTTGAATAACATTCTGGTAATTTGAATAAAAATACAAGAATAATATATACTATAAACATACAGATCCTTGGAAGCTTTTCATTTAACACTCTTATTTATTCATAAGAAAAGTGAACTCTAAAGGAAGGCAAATATTCACCCAAAGTCATAGTTTATAGTGACTCAGTTATCTACTATTTTTTTAATTTTCCCTACTACACTAAATTTGTCAATTTGCCTGTTAAAATATTATGTTAACAACTCTTTTGTAAGAAATACAGAAGAAATTTGGGGATCTTCTCAGGTGTGGGGTCATTATTTATTGAGATACTACTGAGGTAGAATACAAAAAATAAAAGAACTAGCTAGAAGGGAGACTTAATTAGTACCTATATACCTTGTTGTTTTGCAGAATATATATTTTAGACTGATCAAAAGGAGTCTAGAGGGAGATATTATTCATAGCACAACACTATAGTACAGTCCAAGTACTACCTGTCAACTAGATAATGACAATCTGAAGATTTTGAGAAGAATCAGATCACCAGCACCTTATCTTTGCTCCACAATGAAATGAATCAAGCTAAGCTGGGCATGGTGGCACATGCTTGTAATCCCAGCATTTGAGAGGCTGAGACCAGAGGATCTGAGTTTGCAGCCAGCCTCAGCTACCTAGCAAGGAACTCTGCAACTTAGTGAGACCCTGTTTCAAAAATAAAGAATAAAAAAAATAGGGCTGGGGGTATAGCTCGGAGGGAGAATGCCCCTGAGTTCAATCCCCAGTACCTCAACAAAAAAGAGAAATGAATCAAGCTCATTAGACAGGCACCATCCCACACACATCTTATCCTCTCAATTTTCAAATTATTCCTGTAAAATAAGAGTTATGAAACCCCAACTGTTTCTCTCACTATGGAGACAACCGCCTTCCATAGAATGTGTACTTGTTGCTTTCCTGAATAATTATCTCTATGTCTCTGGCTTGTTCTGTAATACATTTCTGTCAAATAAGCCAAAGACTCCTGCTTTTGTCCTTCTCTGCACCCTACTCCTCGGATACTTCACACAATCATCTTTACTTCTGTTACAGAACAACTTACTGAAACACTATCTCAAAATTAAAAAATAAATAAATAAAAAAGGCTGAGAATGTGTCTCAATAGTAGAACAACCCTTGTTAAATCCTTCAGTCTCCAATGTCACACACACACACGCGCACACACACACACACATTGTGTCATACTAAAAGTATGACACACTAGAATCAAGGCAGAGGGAACAGTAGGCAAACAGTACATATAACAGCTCACTGGTCCATTAGGGATATCAAAAGCTAAGATTTTTTATTAATTAAAATTAAGAAATAGCCAATCTCTATAGCATCAATGAATGCATGGAACAAAATGTAAGCTAGTATGAAGGAATTTAAGTCAGATTTCTAAATTTTTCATTTAGAAACAACAGCTTTATTGTCCTATTTAAATTGAGCATATGATAAATGATGATGAGGGATCTATGCTGAAAAAGTTAAGTTGGCATTAGACAGCAGAAGAGCTTAAATACCAGTTTAAGGCAATTGGAGTATTTGTTTAGTTATTGTTGATATTGGGCAGTTTATGGTAAGTTGGCAGAGAAATGTGAAGGCCAGTCCAAACTTTGGGAAAACTACCCTTTTAGTTACACATAGGATGAATTGGTACTTGAAGTCTAAAAAAGTAATATTTTTATGGAGAGATAGGAAATTGATACTTTTTTGTAAGCATATTGTGGCAGAAGCTGGCAAGTATTTTCCTATGCAAATTTCTTTTCTATTTGAAGAAAAGGCTATATCATCACTGAGATCAGTTCTAGCCAAAGGAATGAGTTGAAATTATGCTCCCTTTTTAGGCCATGGTCATAAAACCTTCCCATTATCCATGCTTCATCCTTTTCCCAACTCCATATGATTTTCATTGTGAGGAAATGGAATTCTTATACCATACATTGAAAAGTTGGAGTCACAAAATGCAATTGACTCCCAAAGTCCCATATGGAGAAGAGCTGCCCACAAACCAGAAAGACATGTTTTAGACTATGGTACAATCACAAACATATCAATCATTAAGCTGAAGAGGAAGGGGGGAGGGAATAGGGTTGACATTGAGGAAGGGCTGAATGAATGATGTGTGCATGTATGACTCTACCATCTTGTACTTCATTAAGATGTATGATTATAATGCACCAATAAAAAAGGAAGAAATAAACTAGCTCATGGGTGTTTTTGTTGTTGTTGTTGTTGTTGAGTAGAATTTTCCCAAAAGAAACTCTAAAAGCTTAATGTCTTACAAAAGCAAGTATCTATTTTTCACTCATATGGCTGGGAGACAGATTCAGTGGTTGCTTTGTGACCGCCTCTGTCAGTTGATTCTGTCTTTATTGCACCCAACTTCACAATTTGGGGATAACACCAAAGAAGAAGCCTTTGCCTGGAACATTCTGCTCTCACAAGAGAGGGAAAGAAACACAGGGTTCATTTTTTTCTCCAAGACTTTTGTTTCAATATTATTTCATCTCATATACATTTGCTTAATTTTTAAAAAGTCTGGTTTCAGTGGGTAGGATGAAAATACCCTTAGTAAAGGCAAGAAGTCTTTGTCATGTAAAATATTTTGTGTGTAAATGTCAAGATGTAATGCCTGAGTAATTTCTTAATGTACTAGTTGGTATGCAACACATTTCTTCTCTCAAACGCCTACTCAGAAACCTTCCAGGTGGGTGCTATGTCAATGAAATGACACTTGACCTCAGAAGTCGAAAATAGATAAGATAGACAGAGAAAAGGAGATTCTTTTCTGAGAAATGGTGTGGGAACTGACGGAGGTCAGCATGAGGAGAAAAATCTATGGATGTGTGAGGTCAACAAGGTGGAAATTAATCCAAAGAAAGAACAGTGTATCTCAGTTTTCTACCTCAATCTGAACTGGGTCTTTGCTTAAGACAGGTAATGACTGGATGCTTTTCTACTTTTTTCCACCCATTTTAGGTTCTTGTGCATGCTCTGCTTGTATAATTAGGCTTATTAGTAATTATGTAACTTTCTTAAAAAGTCAGTAGCATATTGATTCGACCTAACCTCTCACCTTCACTCTAATTTTGTAGTGTTATAAATTGAAATGGCAAAATTAAGGAAAACTTTAGTTGTCTTATCTGGGAAATATATAATGCAATTTACTCAAGAAAATCAAATAAACAACATACATTTCTTGCCAATTTTAGGACATGTTAAGAATATTATTTATTATTGAATGGGTATTGCCTTCTTACATGAAGTTTTACTTCTCTTTTGACCATGGTAAAGATCAGGTGTTACAGGAGATGGGCAAGATTTTAATATAACATATATGGTAAAGCTAGCAAAGAAATACATCAAATTACATTATTTGGTTATAGAACTACATATAGTAAAATTAAACGTAGCCTTAAAATGTTTGAAGGAAAGTCTAGTGTATCTATTTATATCTTCCTAAGTAAACCTAGTTTGACTTTTTAAACTATTCTTAATAATTTTAAGAAAAAAGAGAAAATTAAGCAGATTAAGTGTTTTGTCTTAGAAAGAAAAAAAATCTTTTTATAGCAAGGAGAGAACTATAGTTTGCTTGCTTATTGAATAAATGATAAATGTACATCTTTCAACACTTGAAGATATGTAAAAGTTCCAATGAAAACTCCCCACATATTTTTTTCTCCTATCTACCTGGTTTCCATTCCCCAATAGGTAAACTATTACTATTTTTTGTTAATGCTTCCAGAAGTTTATACACATACACGCCTATGTGTGTATGGGTGTGTGTATGTGTGTGTGTGTGTGTGTGTGTGTGTGTGTGTGTGTGCTTTTTGCTCTTTCTGTCTTAGACGAATAATAAAATACTTTTATTTTACCTAGCAATGCACAGTGGGAACATTCCATATTCAGAGGTAAAGAGGTTCTCTGTGTTTTTTTGTTGTTGTTTTTTTTACGGTACTGGGGATGGAACCTGGGAGCATTCTACCTCCAAGCTACAGCCCCAGCCCTATTTTTTATTATTTTTATTTTGAAACAGGGTCTCACTAAGTTGCGGAGGACCTCACTAAGCAGCTGAGGCTGGCCACGAACCCGGATCCTCCAGTCTCAGCCTCCCAAATCCTGGGATTACAAGCGTGCTTTACCTGTTCTTTTATATTTTTCAAAATGAATGTTAAGATGTTGGAAGGATTATAACCTTTTGTTCTTATAAACAATGCTGACCTAAATAGTCTCATGAACTATTCTTTGGTACATGTAAATATATAGCTGAAGCAACATTCTGAAGACTAAAGCTGCCATATCAATGGCTCCTGTCAAGTGTCATTCTATCAGTACTCTGGTCTGCAAAGTAGGAGAGCTGAACACTGAAATTTTAAGTCAGATTTTTAAGTTCTAGTCAATTCTCTTTGTTGCTATAATAGAAAAATTGTAGAATTTACATTGGTAATGGGTTTTATCAGCCATGAACATCTACACACTACATGGGACATGCTATCATCACTATATTGAAGAAGATTCTTCAAAAATTAACAACCCCTATGATGGAAGTTTCTATCGCTATATATCAGTGTAACAAAAATAAAACAGGTGAATCATATTAGAATTGTTTGTAAAGCATATCATGTATTTCACTGTTTTTGAGATAGAGTAGATTAGAAATTACTTAATTTTCTGTTATCCTTCCGTGATCTTATATAACCTAAATAGCAGCCCACAGTGTGAGCATGTGCATGTGCACGCACACATACACACACACACACACACACACACACACACACACACACACACATACATATCCAAACACACATTCACCTCTCCCCACAGATGCTCCTATTTTTGCTTGCTTTATAACTCAAGGGTATCAGAAAGAGCACTTGAATGTACATCTGGCAACTGGAAGTTCTGACTCTAGTCACCTGAATTATTCTCTTTAGACAAATTGAAACTATAAGCCAGTCGCTCAACTGCCAAATACTGTCTGCAACTTAGAACTGAGTTAACTGTTGTTATCCTTCCTATTGCTGTACTACAGGGGTACTGTAACCCCCTAAGGCACCCAGCTCAAAATTCCCACAGCATCTTAGCCTCCTCTTCCATACATAGATATCCAAACATTTCTAAAATGTGGCAAATTACAAACTCACAATGTTCCTCAAATCATATTATCTTTTCATCCTGCTGCCAGTGGGATAATTCCAGCCCACATTATTTCTTACCTGTATTATTAAAATAACTTTCTTAAAATTACATATTTCTTGTGATTATCTGTGTATTTCAATTACAAATTTCTTTATCACTCTTGGTTTCCCAAAAGAGCAAGTAACTGAGGTTTGTTTATGGATATGATTTTATAAACCATACTCTTCTTACTCTGTTTTTTAGAAGAAAAATCTGTTATATTCATTACTTAATGATCATTTTATATGGAAATGTATATGTTATGTGATTTTAAACATTTTAGATTACTAGTAGTCTCTAAATTTGTTAAATTGATAAAATGAAAGATAATGGAAAAGGGTAACACTTGAAATGCATGCTCTCAGAGAATAAAGAATGTGTTACTGCTGGTGCCTCAGGAGGAAAAAAACAATATAATATCATGAAAAAACACACCTCATAGAAGAAAGTCAGTGGGAAAGAAATGAAAGTCAGATTAGTTTATATATGAAAACAGCTGGAAGGCCTCTAGTTGGCTGAGTTCGGTAATTTCTAGGTTATTCTGAGATAGATGTACGTGTACTTTAAGATGTTTTTAAGCTGTCTCACACCAAAGGCACCATTGTGTGCAGTGATTGTCTTTACAATTAGAATAGCTGTATTTTTAGTTGAAAAAATCATATTTTTCCCAATTTAGGAAGTGTATATTGTATCTAAAATATTTACTTATTTCCTCTGCTCGTATGTTAATGGAGATATTGCGCAAATATTGAATTATAGTTTTCTCTTCATTTTAGATAATAAATAAGTGATAATGCAGAATGGTGAAAGTGACATTGACCTTGTATATAAAATGTTAATACAGTATTTGTTTCTTATGAAAGTGAGGACATTTAGAACCTTCTACTACACTCAGCAGTTGGATGATGAGTGAAGTGACGTTACATTCCTCATATTTAAGGTTTTGTGGGGCACAGCAACAGCAGTAATAAAAGCTTAATTCTGCTGTTTTGTGGTTATTCAAATTAATATTAAGCATTTATCAAAATGCTTAGCACAGAGTTTTCTTTTTCTTCATATCCATGTCATATAATATGCTTTGTGATTTGTAAATTTTATATACTCTGAGATTAAGAAAGTTTATATATAATATATAATGCACACATATGTATATATACATATCAAGTCTTGCTCTAAAAACCATGTCAACAAATTTGATATTTTACAAGATCCCTTTGCTTTTTTGTGTGTGTGATAATAGGGATTAAATCCAGGGCCATCCTATTTCTGAGTTACACCCACAGTCCTTTTATTTTTTGTTTTGAAAAAGGGCCTCATTAAGTTGCTAATAGTTTCCCTGTATTGTCCTTGAATCAAAATTCCTTTTTCTCAACCTCCCAAGTACAGGGATTATAGTCGTGTACTACTACACTCTACATTCAGCTACTTTACATTTTTTTTTTTACGTTCATATCTTACCATTGCTTGTTAACTTCTTATGGATAAACCCCATATATTATTCATATTTAAATTCCATAGAGAAGTAAAAAATAAGAAAATAAACCAGTATGAACATCATCTACTATGTGTCATACATTGTGTTAAGCATTTTCCAGATACTTTAAAATAAGTGCCCGAAACTTTTCATAAGATATTAAATTTTTAAATAAGCCATATTAATACTAGAGATTCGGTAAACAGGAGACTTGGTTACAGACATGGGCATCTTTCTCCACAGGTAGCAGATTTTTCTATAACACCCTCTGACTACTTCCCAGAATCTGGAATAGTACTGCATATCCAATAGACATTCAGGATAAGTTAGTTGGATAAACAAATAACCTCGCAAATAAAGCCTGAGTATCAGTGTCTGTATAAATCATGGTTAGATTCATTGTAGTCAAATAACTTTTTTCATATTTTCTGACTATCCTCAAAGAAAGTGTTCCTTTGATTTGAGTTGGAATTTTTATTAATTTCTCTATATTATTTTACTGGAATATTTGCAGATTATTTTTAATAAAGTCAATTGAAATGAAAGCTAATTTGGTGAATAACATCACAGCATGCTCTCATTTTGCTGCTACAGGGGATAGGTAGGATGAGCTTAACTCTGCCCATATTTTTATTGTAACTATGATTACAGAGTTTTTACCTAGTTTCTATAGATTTACCACCAGAACCAACAATAACTAAGCCCAAAAGAAATGTATTATTGCCATATCTACCATAGTTGGGCTCTGGATTTAGTCTACTACCTTAAACTCAACTTTCAGGTCAGAGATTAGCCCTGAAGAAAAGCCTATCCACAAAACTTCAAAATTATCTTTCACAGGAACCTTTCTACAGCTGTTCTCATCATTCATTTAGTTCACCAGTCATTCTGCTTTCAAACAAGCAAATTGGATTATTAAATTGCAATGGACCAATATTATCAGATATTACTGTTCTGAAAATTTCATTTCCAAGTTATAAGATGAAACTACTCACAATGACATTCCTCTCTTGAATCAACTCTCCCATCTGTCAGTGTGGACTCAAGTGACATCCAAAATATTAGAGACTACTCAAAGAGAAAGCCAATTGAAATTACAGATAATTTAAATTCAAAATAGTTTTGATGAAAAGGAGCTACATTTTTATGGGCACACTGAAACACAGATGCATATATAAAAGCTAATTTGAAATTATCAGAAATAATCAGAAATGAATGGTAATAAATTTTGGGGAGTTTTCTACGCTCTTTAGGTGGAAAAACGTAGTATCTTTTGAAGTACTTCAAATCAACTTAGGTTATTTTTTTTCCTTTCTGTTCATTACTGTAGTGTTATTTACAAATACTGAAATTAAAAAAATACTGTGACTTATTTTGTTGAATTCAGCTTTGTAAAGTTCTGGCATTAAGGTTAATATGAAAGAAAGAGATTATAATGTATACTGTGAGAGACCTCTGGCCACAGAATCACTAAATCACATCCTTTAACACCAGCTTTCACTGGCGACTGGCATCTTGACATGTGAGTCTTGCCTTGTGCCCAAAGAATTAGCTAATTGTACAGAGTTTGAAGGAATTAAACATGTTTATGTATTCATGTCTTCTCCTCTAGAAATAAGCATAGATTTCTCATTAACAATGTCAGAGTCAAGCTGTTGCATAAATAAAAGAAATAAAGCAAAATTCTAAGACAATTGTTCATTAGGATTTATTGTGTAAAATTCTCTAAAATGAATAGTTCATATGCCTACCACATGGTGAACTCAATTTTTTTTTTTTTTTTTTTTTTTTTTTATGTACTGGGGATTAAACCCAGGGAGATTCTACCTCCGAGCTACACCCCCAGTTCTATTTTTTATTCTTTATTTTGAAAGAGGGTCTTACTAAGTTGTGGAGGGCCTCATTAAGTAACTGAGGCTGGCCGCAAACCCCACTCCTCCAGTCTCAGCCTCCTTAAGTACTGGGATTACAAGCATGTGCCACCACGCCCAGCTGTGAACTCAATTTTTGAATCAGACAACTAAAGCTTTCAGAGTTGAACTGGCAGGGTGGGAGAATCAACAGATAATGAAAAGAGGAGCATGAAATGAGATGGTGAATCTGAGAGTGCTGGACATTACAACAACCACTATCAGACAACCAGTACTAATATTCTTATCTTCTTCATCATTGACATTGCTATTACTTTTCAGATATTGCTTTCACACTCAGGATGAAATGTACTCTCAGTTAAAAAAGCAAAATTTTAAACTTTGTTGTTTGGTTGCACACTTACATCTCATTCACATCCTGGTTAAGAAGGCAAATATAAAGCACAGGAAGGTAATGCTACCAGGTTCAGTTAGGTGGAACCTAAGCAAGTAAACCTTTTCTCAGTTTTTACTATTTTTTAATGGTACTGGTGTTTGAACCCAGGGAAATTCTACTTATAAGACAAACCACAGTCACTTTTATATTTTGTTTTGAAATAGGATTTCTGGTAGGTGCTGAGAGTTTTGCTAAATTGTTGAGGATGGCTAAAACCTGAGATCCTCCTGTCTCAGGCTCCCAACAACTAGGATGACAGGTGTGAGCCCTCATGCCCTGTTCAGTTGTCACATTTGACCTAGTGTATATAATACCACTGAGTACTTATTAATTTATAGGTCATTTGTATTCCCAATTCACCTTTTTTTTCTTGAAGACAGTAATAATGTCTTAAGCACCAGTAGACATTATTTTAAGGTCTCTTTATCCCTGTCTTCCAACTGCACTAAAAGTAGCTATTCATACCTAGAAGTACTAAGGGGCTACATGAAACCACAAAATCATGGAACATCATCCAGGAGCATCATTATTAAAATGATAAATGTGAGGTATGAATTTGCCATAAAATCAGCTTTATGTTGGAAATCTCTCATATCTGTTTCAATGACATTGGACACTTTCTTCAGGTTACATTTTTTCATTTTTGATACTTATTCCCATATATTCCGATACAGTTGTTCAAACAGGGACTATAATAGGCAAGTTTAATCTGAACATTAAATTTTGGACATTAGGAATAATTAATTTAAAGGAGTAAGTCTAATGAAGGAAGCTCCTTGAAGCCTCAAAATCACTACCCTAAAACCAGTGACATCTGTGCCTATAATTCTCTGCTTTGCTATCAGGACATCTTAGTTACCCACACTTAAGTGACCATCTTTACTCTTCCCTCACACTATTCATAATTTTCTCAAAAAATGTATTTTTGTAGAAAAAAGTCAGTAAAAATTTACAAAAAATATTGTTCATTTAAATACCTCTTTTGTCTACCCCTCATTTTCATTACTAATTCCCATCATATGCAGACCTCTCTTCTTCATTCTGGACCACTGTAGCAGCCTCTTCTCATGCCCTTTGTGTTCTTTCCAACTTAACCAAAAACCTTAATCTGTTCAGCCCAATGGTGCCAGAGTTACCCTTCAGAATTATCACTTCTAATACCTGACTACTGTGCTAAAAATGCTCCAAATGGGCTTTCATTACATTCTATTTACTCTGTGAATCTCTTCATGACATGACATTTGATGAACTCAGGGTAGGAATGTAGATATATATACAAAAAGTGTTATAAGTATACCTCAAATATCACATGGATTCCACTTAATGTTAAAAACATTATGTGAAATTCAATTTAATTGAATGTCCTATGTTCTTTTTGCTAAATCTGGCACCTTACATCAGTGTCTATTTAGGCTTAGAAAAGTTGTCAATCTTTAGCGGTCATTATCTGTTTTCTATATTTAGTATTATTTTTCTATCCTTTTCTATTTATAAGACATTATTATTCCATATTTTATCTGTATTCAAAGCACATATGTTCCATTTGTTCCATCCATGCTAATATGATATGTCTCACAAGCTATCAACCTACTTATTATCTATTCTTATCACATTCCATGAGCTCTGTATGTCTTACTGTGATTCCTTTGGACTAGAGCTGAGTGAAATATTCTCAAATAATACAGAAAACACATAGTGTACCAGTTCCTACCAACTGTTCATATACATGTGTATTTCCTGTTTATCTCAAGCCATAATTAATTTAGGAGCAGAGTATGTATCTGATATAACTTTTAGTTTTAATCCTACTCAACCTTAGCCTCATCCTTTAGCTTCCAGCTGAAGCTTCCTCCCAAAATACAGTCAGGTTTGTGCCAACGTCTACAGAAAGAGATGTAATTTCTCTCTCCCATGTAAAAATAAATATGAAAATATAGAATTAAAATCATTGTGAGAGAACTCAAGATGTAGCTAACGGCAGAGCGATTGTCTAGCATTCAAGAGAACCTGAATTCAATCTTCAGTACCACCACCAAGCACACACACACACACACACACACACACACACACATTAAAGTAGGCCTCAAGCCTACCATCTTAATAAGACTTTTTCTTCTGACTCTTGACATATGACTCCCATCCTAAAATACTTCAATGGAAGATGAAGAAAGACCACTATTCTTAATGCAACTTGAAAGTTAACCCCAGGACATATTTAAGTTCCTTGAATACACAGTAGTTTTCAAAGTAGACACTTGTGTTTTCATACCTGTGACCAAATACTTAAGAAAACAATTTGGAGGAGGAAAGATATATTTTTGCCTCATAGTTTCAAAATTTTCTCTCCATGGTTGTCAGGCAAAGAATCATGGAAGAAGGGCATTAGGAAGAAGAAAGTTGCTCACTTCATAGCAGCAGGGAAGAAGAGAGGGGGCAAGACAAGGCCTGGAGAAGAAATATCATTGTAGGGCAAATCCACAATGACTTGCTTCTTCTAAAATGGCCCCATGTCCTACAGTTTAACAACCCCCCAATAATGCCCTCAGGTCATTAATCCATCAAAGATTAGCTCATTGATGAAATCAAAGACTTCATGACCGAATTATTCTCCAAGAATCCCCTCTCTGGACATCACTACATTAGCACTAAATCTTCAACACATTAGATGTTGGGGGACATTCATGATCCAAACCTTAACAACACCTTTCATTTGGTTATCATCTGATGATTGTTTTCTCATCCTTATTTTCTTCCAACATCTCAAAGTTATTGTCTACATGTCAAGTGAAATATTTCTTTCCTCACTCTAAATTAGGTCTATCTATTTGCTATTGTATTGCCATGCACTATGTTTTGTATGATTTATCTCAAAAAAGGTAAGAAATTATTTTTTGTATTAATGAATATACTTATCTGCCAATAGCATGTAAGGTTTATGGCAAATTTATTTAGCAGAGGAATAAAACATTCAGAATGCTTACCAGTAGACTATTTATTTTAGTACCCTCTTGCTATAAGATTAGTGTATAGTATCTGCAGAATATTTTTTGTAGGTTAATTATTGACAATTCAAGCTGGAATACATTTCTAGTGTACCTGAGACAAGTATTAATCTAAATAAATTAGATTGATATTTCTTATACAACTTAAAGCCGTATTTTAACAATAATTTCCAAGAATGACTTAAAAATGGGTTTAGGAAAAGCAGCACCAATAGAATGAGTATAACCACTCAAATGGCATTTTTCTGAGGGCTTACATTTAAATTTGAATGCCTATTTTAAAGCATCATTATTCCCTGTTAATAGCATGTAAAAAGTAGTAATTTGTGTTTTTACATTCAGTCTAAGTTTAATTTTTATTACATTTGAGACCTGAACTTAAGTGGAGCTTATTTATGCATTTTGCAATACCCTAACTCACTGATAATGCTCTCCTAAAGAAAAAAGAAATCTATTTTGAGCAAGAAGACTGCAAGAAACTAGGCATCTTAAATAGTATATGATGATAACTAAAAGAGATGCCACAAGCAGGTAAAACTGACAAATGCTTCAGAATTACGTGAGAAGACAGGTGTAGCGAAGCTATGTCATCTTCAGTTCCCAAGATATTTTGCATTTTTCTAGAATTGTCTGCCTGAGACATAAGTTAGGAACCAAATGATATCATTAAAATTCAGTCAGCATCTCAGGCTAGAATTTCACCCTGTGTTTAACTAAAATCCTTGGTAAAACTTTTGGATGGCATTTTTGCATAAATTCCAACTGTTCCTGCATGCTCTCAGAATTGTAGTTTTTTATCTCTTCTTTTTAAATCATTACTAACAATAAATTAGACAAGGAAATAATAAGAAAATCATGTGCATTTGAGTGAGAATTACGTCATTACAATTTAGCATGTCAGGTAATGGTATTTGACAAATTTCTCACATCTTCTATTACTTTCCATGATTAAGATAAACAGTGTAAACAAACAGAACAGGTTGATAAAGTAAATATTTTTCACATATATATGCATGGCAACTAATAGAGAGGAAGGGAAGCGAAGCGAAGGGAAGGGAAGGAAAGGGAAGGGAGAGAAAGACTTTATGGATTTCTGGAAAATCCATTATGATATTTTGTAATCATTTTAGATACCTCTGGATGATTACAAGACCAAATTAGTTGAAGGTTCCCATATAACAACCATTGCCAATAATTCAGTGATGCTTTCCACAGATGGTCCTAATATTAGTCTGTTGAGAACTATTTAGGCCACTAATCCTCCTTTAGACTACCCATCACTTGGATAATGTCATACAGACATTATCATTCTGTTTCTTATGAATGTTAAGAAACAGAATGTATGAAGCAAAGCCATGTCACTTATGAAAAGCATCCAGCAAGTCTACTTAAGCACAACTATTATAATGTTGAAAAAGAATAATGTGAGAATGAACATCAGCAAACAGGGATATGGCCTTATATAAAATGTTATTTCAAAGTCTGAGAAAAACCAGGCTAGACAAGGATCAGGAAGAAAAGTTTTATTAAGTCATCTGTCAGCAGAAGGGTTGAGGCCAGAATGGTGTCAGCTGCAAAGGACAGGTTGGGAGTACTATTGACGGCGGAGCGGGGGGAGGGGGAGAGTGTCTGAAAAACTGGTGAAGATCTGAAGAGCCTGGGAAACTGGGCATAAGAAATCAGAGGGGATTTGCTGGGGAACCAGGTAAGGCTAGCTTATAAAAACAGGTGAGGTATTCTGCTCCTGGCCATTAGGTTTTCTTTAGCATATCACAGCACAGCACAGTCCCTGCAAAGGAACAGGAGAAAACAAAGGGAAATTGCCCCCTGGGGTGGAGAGCCAAAAGTTGCTACAACCAGTTACTGACACTGGGCTTTAGTGTGATTGAATTATGTTGTCTTCACAGTGTGAGGATGTGTATACTTGCATGTATGCGTGAATATGGCTGTGTAGGAGAGAGAGCAGAAGGAGGAAAAAGAGACCAAAATTACAGACAAAGCAGTGAGTTCCAAAATGGCAGAAACCTAATCCAGTCATATCTCATGGCAAGCACTGTGGTGGCATAGAGGAGATTTCTGAAATAAAATATGGTTGTAACAAGAGAGAACAAGATAATTTATGATAGAGCAGAGACATTATTGGGTCAGTAATTTACCAAGAAAATCACATTGTAAGATAACATGCTTTTGTTGTCTAATAAAATGCACTTTAAAAGCCAAGAGATGAGTGCTTCTAGTTTGTAAATTGGGACTTTTATATGATGTTTAAGTTTCTTTGAAATTAGGCTCCAATAAAAGCTGTGTAAAATGAACATAACACTTCAAGAATAGTTGCAGAGTTATTTTAACTTTAAGCTGTCTGCAGATCAGGGATGATTCCCTTGTTAAACAATTGGTAGCATTTTAAGTGAAGCTATTATCACTAGGAATTTCACAAGTGACTATAAACAGGGTATTGCCCCTAAAGACTGCTTTTAAAAAACCTGTCAAATGTTCTTTATCTCATTCTCTTTACTGAGTGAGTTATTTCTGCACTGAGCAATTTGTGCCTCATGTATCTTCATCTTCTAGGTTTAAAAAAGGTAATAATTTTCTGATTTCAATTCTGTTGAAGAGGTATACTTAACGTGTCAGGTGTTAAGTGGATTGATGAATATTACCAACTCTGCTTTATAATTATTAGAAAATGATCATAGAATCATTGAATCTTAGAGTTAGAAAATAATCCATCATGATTGTTTTCATTAGGGGAACAATTTAGGCAAACAAAGCAGTGTGTATGGGCACAATACATGAAAGGATAGGTATTTGATTAGCAGGAATGTATTTTATAAGTTCAAGTTAATATTTATTATGAAAATAATCATCAAAAGAGAGAGAGATTGTGTGTGTGTTTTGTATTTTGTCAAGAATGCTATGGTAACAAACAGTTCTACAAATTCAGTGTATTAATAAGCTGTTTTATTGCTGTTGATGTTTTTGTTGTTGTTTTTCCTTTACTGGGGATTGAAATCAGGGGCATTCTACCTCTGAGCTACACCACAAACCCTTTGTTATATTTTATTGGCTCTCTGAGTCTTCTATTCAATGGATAGATATCTATCCATGGTCTATGTTTCTGTTTTTGTGCCAATACCATATTGTTTTTATTACTGTGGCTTTGTAGTAGAGTTTGAAGTCAGGTATTGTGATGCCCCTTGCATGGTTCTTGTTACTAAGAACTACTTTGGCTATTCTGGGTTTTTTGTTGTTCTAAATGAATTTAGGGAATGATTTTTCTATGTCTGTGAGGAATGACCTTGGTAATTTAATGGGTAGCGCATACAATCTGTAGATCACTTTTGGGTGAATGACCATTTTGATGGTATTTATTCTGTCTATCCAAGAGCATGGAAGATCTTTCCATCTTCTAGAGTCTTCTTTGATTTCTTTTTTCAATATTTTATAGTTTTTCTTATAGAGTTTTTTTTTTTTTAATCTTTGGTTAGGTTCATCCCTAAGTATTTTATTTTGGGGGCAATATCATGAGTGGAATTGTATTCTGGATTTCTTTTTCTGTAGATTTATGGTTGGCATACAGGAAAGCTTCTGATTTTTAAGATTGATTTTATCCAGACCCTTTGCTGAATTTTTTAAGTTCTATAAGCCTTTTGGTTGAGTTTGTTGGGTCTTCTAAGTATAGTATCATTTTGTCTGCAAGTAGGGATAATTTTAGTTCTTCTTTTACTACTGGTATGCCTTTGATCTTCTTCTCTTGTTTTATTTCTCTGGCTAGAGTCTCAATTACTATATTGAATTGATATGGTGAAAATGGACATCTTTATCTCTTTCTTGTTTTTAGTGGGAACTCTCTCAGGTTTTCCCCATTTAATATGATGTCTGTGGGCTGATTGTATACTTCCTTTATGATGTTGAGGTATGTTCCTTCTATTCTGATTCTCTGCAGGGATTTTAGCATGAATGGGTGTTGGATTTTATCAAATTCTTGCTCAACATCTATTGATATGATCATGTGATTTTTGTCTTTGATTCTGCTTATGTGGTGAATTACATGGATTGTTTTTCTTATGTTGAATCAGCCTTACATCTCTGGGATAAGCCTGACCTGGTCATGATGTATAATTTTCTTGGTGTGGTTTTGAATGTGCATTGCCAGTATTTTGTTTAGCAGCTTTATGTCTAAGTTCATCAGCGATATAGGTCTATAATCTTCTTTTCTTGAGTTTTCTTTATTTGGCTTTAGTATTAATGTGATGTTGGCTTCATAGAATGTAGTTGGGAGAATCCCGTTTCTTTATATTTCATGGAATATATTGAGGAGTATTGAGATTAGCTCTTTTACAAAGGTTTTATAAAGTTCACTTGGAAAACTATCTGGCCATGGGCTTTTGTTTGATGGTAAAATCTTTATTGCTGTTTCTATTTCTTTGATTGCTGCTGGCCCGTTTAAGTTTTCTATATCTTCTTGACTCAATTTAGGAAGGTTGTATGTGTCTAGAAATTGCTCAATTTCTTCTATATTTTCCATTTTGTTGGCATATAGTTTTTCAAAGTAGTTTCTGATGATCCTCTGTATTTCCACTCTGTTGGTGGTAATATCACCAGTTTCATCTCTTATTTTGGTTATTCAGGTTGGTTATGTCTGTCTTTTGGTTAGGTTGGCTAGTGGTTTATCTATCTTGTTCATTGTTTTTCAAGAAATCAGCTTTTGGTTTTGTGGATGTTTTGTGTATATTTTTATTCTCTACTTTATTAATTTCTGCTCTGATCTTAATACTTTCCTGTCTTCTACTGGCCTAGGGATTAGACTGCTTTTGATTTTCAAGGGTGTTGAGCTGTGTCATTAGGTTATTTATTTGATGATTTTCTGTTCTTCTTATGTGGAAACTCAGTGCTATAAATTCACCTCCTAGTACTGCCTTCAATGTGTCCCAGAGGATTTGATATGTTGTGTCTCTTTTTTCATTTGTTTCTAGGAATTTTTTAATTTCTCCCCTAACTTCTTCTATGACCCATTCCTTATTCAATAGTGTGGTGTTCAGTCCCCATGTGTTTAGATGGTTACTCTGAGTCTTCTTATAGCTGATTTCTAGTTTCATTCCATTGTGGTGTGAAAAGACACAGGAGATTATGTCACATTTTTTCAATTTACTAGTGCTCATTTTGTGGTCCAGGATGTGGTCTGTTTTAGAGAAGGTTCCATGGGCAGCTAAGAAAAACGTGAATTGGGCTATAGTTGGGTGAAATATTCTGTATATGTCTAATAGGTCCATTTTGTTTATGGGTTTTTTTAGGTCTGTGGCATCGTTACTGACCCTTTTTCTAGAAGACTGTCTAGTGATGTGAGAGAAGTGTTGAAGTATTATTGTACTAGGAACTATGTGTGACTTTAGAAGAGTTTGTTTTATGAAAGTAGCTGTACCTGTTTGGGGCATAAACATTGACTATTGTTATTTCCTCCTGCTCAATTATTTCTTTTTCAGTAGGAAGTGACCTGCTTTTCCTCTTCTGATAGCTTAGGCTTGAAGTTTAATTCGTCAGATATTATAGTTGCTACTCCTGCTTGTCTTTGAGTTCCATTGGCATGGATTAACTTACTCCAGCCCTTCACCTTTAGTTTGTGGAAATCTTTGCTTGTAAGGTGTGTTTCTTGCAGGCAACATATAGATGTATTATGGGTTTAAATTCATTTTGTTACCTTGTGTCTTTTTATTGGAGAGTTGAGGCCATTTATATCCAGTGTGATTATGGAGAGATGATTTTTAATTCCTAAAATTTTGAGTTTTGACTTCTGTTTGAGCTAGTGTTTGTCCTTCTTTGCCTAGTTGTTTGTTTGCTGGAAATTTTTATTTCTCTGGTTCTGACTTTTATTTGTTAGTCTTCTTTGTAGTTCATCTCTTTAAGTATTTTCCCTAGTGCTAGTTTGGAAGACATAAATTCTTTCTGCTTCTGTTTGTCATGGAAGGTTTTTATTTCCTCGTTGATTATGAGAGACAGATTTTCTGAGTAAGAGAATCTTGGCTACAAATTATTTTCTTGCAGAGTTTGGAATTATGTTGCTCCAGGTCCTTCTGGCTTTCATGACTTGGTTTGGGAGGTCTTGAATGATTCTAATTGGTTTTCATCTATATGTCACTTGGTCTTTTACTTTTGTCACATTTAAGATTCTCTCCTTGACCTCTATATTAATCAATTTGATTTTTATGTGGTATGGTGTATCTTTTAAACTTCTAATCCCTCTTCTATGCCTACCATTCTTAGGTTAGCTCTTAAAATTGGCCCAGATTTCATCAATGTCCAATTTGTGCTGTCAATTTTTTTTTCTAAATTATATACTATGCATTCATTTTTGGATTGATTTTCTTCTAAGAGTGAGATTCTATTTTCACTGTGATCTAATCTATTGTTTATATTATTTATTGATGTGTTCACTTCAATTATTGCATCTTTCATATCCTTCACTTCCTTCAAGGCTTCTTTATTATTTCTGTTCATGGTGTCAGATTCCTTGTTTATTTGTTCCTTTATTTCTTTCAGGCTCTCTTTGAATTCTTTTCAGAAATCTTGTATCATATCTATGAGTAAAGATCTGAATTGTTCTTTCAGTAATCTCTTCAATTCTGTGTTGGTAAGTTCTGTTATTATGGGGTTGTGGATGCTTATTATTCCTTTGATATTTTTTCATTCCCATGATTTCTGGTTTCTTAAATTTTTATCTTTGCTCTTTTTGCTAGCTTTCTCTCAATCTATAGGTTTATTATTTCTATTTTCTCTCTGTGAATAGTACCTTGTTCTGAGTTATGTTACTCTGGGGCTCCTTCTGCCCACTGCAATGTTGACATTGTTGGTTTTCAGGTGTTGAATTCCGGGTTTCTGTTTGTTGCTTCTGTTTGGGGGATTCAGCTAAGAGGCATAAGCAGAACAACTTGTGACCCTGCATTTTAAAGCCTAGATGTGAGAGGTGTTGACCTTGTTTTTCTATCAGCTGAGGTAAATTTATTCTTGATGTCTGGCTATCCTTCCTTCAGTTCACTTCTCTGGTCTAATCTCAGCAATAGGAATTTAAAGTTGTCAGGTATCTACAATGGCATGTTGTGTTGTGTTCAATGGTAAAGGTTGGGTGGCGGGGGGAGAAGTTGCAGTGATGGGAGTAAGATAGACAATATGATCAAATAGGATGAGAATTTGAGTGTGTGGTAAGGTAATATATAGTAGAGATAGAGTCAGTGAATATGTATGGAGATTCTAGTAGGCAATGTAGATTATATACGTATAGTGATGTGAGATGGACTTAATGTAAGACAAAGAAAAAGAAGAAATAAGAAAAGAGAAAAAAAGAGTGTTGAGGGGAAGAATATAGATAGGAAAGAGGGTGGGGGGAAGCTTGTACAATGGATAAGGAAGAGAACAGACAAACAAACATAAAATAACAAAATGACCAACTATCCAACCAACTAAACAAGCAAAAAAATAAAACAAAGCAATATAAAACAAAAACAGACTAAGTGAAAAAACAAACAAACAAGCAAACCCTGCAAGTATACAAGTACATAGCTGACTTGGGTTCTGCAGTCCTCTTGGATCTTCATGGATAATTTCAGCTGTTTAGTGTCTACTCACTGTAGTAGATTTTCAAGCATGTTCCAAGCATTCTTATTTGCTCAGTAACCTATGGTAGTGATGACATTTTTTGGACCCACTTGTGGGTTTCCTGCAGTGGTTAGGACCCTGTACTAATGTCTCTCTCTGTCAGTGCAGGTACTGAGTTCTGCTGGTGCCTCTCTGACTGAAAGCTTAAGTCTCTGAGCTCTCCATAAAGCCTGTTCCTGTGCCACTCTCTGTATATGTAGACAGCTGGAGTCCCTGGGTCTGGACCCAGTGTAAGCCCAGGGCTCTGCCTTTTCCCCAGGCACTGTGTCTGCATCTCCCTCTCTGCCTATGCAGATGGTAGGTGTCCAACCTAGTTGTAGGACATTCTCCTTGGGCTCTGTAATTTCTCTGTACTCTGTTTTCTCTGGGCCCTTCCTGTGCTTCTGCTTCTATTCAACCACTACAGAGGTGGGCCACAGAGGTTGGGACACTACAAGGGTGAGCCACAGAGTGACCTGCATCTGCATTGAGTTACAATTGAGCGATACTCTGGCTCTGGAGGGAGAGGTAAGCTGAGGTGTCACTGCCTCAGGTTCAAGCCAGATATCCCAAGATTTGGAACTCTGTTGAACATGTAGGAATATGCCACCAGATTAGGTTATGGAGTTCTGTAGACACACCAATCTTGGTCACTGGGTGTCTGAAGGAGGTTGTTAGATACCACTGTCTTTGCATCAGAACATTCTACAAATATATTGGCTTAAAGATCCATTCAGACCTCAGAAATCCTTGTCTTTCTCTACTTAGTTTTCTGTTGAGCAAAAACTTGTCAGAATCTTTGTATTCCATAACTTATCTCTACTATCCTCACTGGATTTTTTTAACACATTAAAAAAATAACTTTTGCCGGGCGTGGTGGCGCACGCTTGTAATCCCAGCATTCGGGAGGCTGAGACCGGAGGATCCGGGTTCGCGGCCAGCCTCAGCTACCTAGTGAGGCACTCCGCAACTTAGTGAGACTCGGTTTCAAAATAAAGAATAAAAAATAGGGCTGGGGGTATAGCTTGGAGGTAGAATGCCCCTGAGTTCCATCCCCAGTACTGCAAAAAAAAAAATAAATAAAAAATAACTTTTATTATTTATCTTAGGAGGGTGAAGAGAAAAACTGTAAACTTGTACTGGAGTCTTATATATAAACTAACATAACTCCATCTTTTTTCAGATTTTATGATCCTTCTTTCTCATTCCTTTTGCTCTAAACAGAGATTAAAAGATAATTTTGAGGGACTTACCTCCCATGTACAAGCTTTTGTTCAATCAATGTTCTATCCTATTGGTATTAATTCAAAATTTTACACTTATAATTCCTGTGATTAATATTTATTTTATATTTATTTTATTTTATTTTTTTCTGGTACTGGGGATTGAACTCAGGGGTATTCTCCCTCAGAGCTATACCCCAGCCCTATTTTTTTTAGTCTTTATTTTGAAACAGGGTCTCTCTAAGTTGTGGAGTGCCTCACTAGGTACCTGAGGCTGGCTGCGAACCCCGATCCTCCGGTCTCAGCCTCCCAAATGCTGGGATAACAAGCATGCGCCACCACGCCCGGCCTATATTTATTTTTATTCCCTTTTTAGACTTAAGATTTCACACAGCTCCTTGAGCAAGCAAGTGAATTATAAAAAAGATCCATGGCTTGTTTTTTAAAATTTAATTGCTTCATTCAAATTTACTTTTGTTTTAATTAACCTTATTTAGAAATAATTTGCATAAAATTAAAGATCCTCTTTTGAAAGGTACAGTTGAATGAGTTTTGACTAAAGTATACCTCCTTGTAACCACCTCCAATTCAAGATACAAACATTTTCCACATTTCAACATTTCAGTTAACCCAAAATATTCACAGACAACTTTTATTTTATTTATTTATTTATTTATTTATTTATTTATTTATTTATTTATTTATTTATTTTTTATTCATGCGTTGTAGGCATACATCTTTGTTAGGTACAAATTAATAACGACATATGTGCCCACATTTCTCATTTTACTCCTTCCCTAGATTCCCACCCACCTACAACTTTTAGATTAGCCTCTGTCCTCTCATCCTGCCCCACCTCCCACCCAAATTTCCTCACTTCTGGCTCCAAGAAACACTGACTAATATTGATTTAGCCTGCACTGGAGCAGAATATAAGTATAATCATACACTATTTTGTAATTGAGTTATTTTTATGCATTTTACAGCTTTTGATTTTTATCCATAATACTATATGAATGCTATACTATATGCATCATGATGCTGTATGTATCTACCTATAAATGTATGACTATCTCATAGTTTGCTTATCCATTAAACTATTACTGGACATTTGGCTTGTTTCTAGATTTAAATATAATGAATAAATTTACTATGAATATTTATGGAAAAGTTATTCAGGTGGGAAAATATTTCTGCTTGGGGGGCAAATTCCCCAAGAGAAAAATTGCCAATTCATATGGTAAATATGTTTAGCTTCATTAGGAACTTCTAGGTTTTCAAAGTTGGTTGTTTAAGATTTAACCACAACAATGTATAAGATAATTAGTTTCTCCAAATATCTACCAATATTGTTATTTTCAATGGTTTTATATGATATTAGTTATTTTAGTGGTATGCAGTGATAGTTCACTGCATTTAACTTGAATTCCCTACATGAAAAATGACATCTATGATTATGTCATGTCATTCATGTGATTCTTTTTGTTACATGTCTCTTCAACATTTTGGTCCATTTTTAAAATTGTTTGTTTTCCTATTACTGAAGTCAAAGCATCCTTTATATATTCTGGAAGAAAATCTTTTATCAGGTATATATTTATGTATTTTCTCCTACTCTTATAATTGCTTTTATGTTCATAACAGTGTGTTTTGAAGTATTTGAATTTTGATGAATTCTAACTTATTTCTTTTGATTATGTTTTTGTCCAGTAGTTTTATATTTCTACTTGTAAATTTAGGTCTATTATCAACTTTGAATTTTTGTTTCTTTATGATACATGCTGAATCAAAATTTACATTGGTATATGGATATTTATGTCAGTCCTACTTCTTTTGAAAATGTATCATATCTCCCATTGAATTACCATAGTACCATGGTTAAAAGCAATCAAGCATACAAGTGTGAATCAACTTCCAGTCTGTTATTTGTTCTATTGACATGTATCTATTTTTCTATGAATGCAGTCATTTTAAAACTCTACAAATTTACAGTAAGTCTTGAAATTTCTTTTATTTTTTTGAACATATATTTAGTATTGTTTTTTAGTTACAGCAAATTTTAGATCTAAACCATCCATTTTGTTCTTTCTTACAAGGCTCTTTCCTTGATCTTTCTCTTTGCTCCCTGGTTCATGTAAACACCTTCATACCCACGACACACTGCAGGCAAAATGCACCTCCTTGCCACATACCCAGAGCAGACAGAAACTTCCAACACTGTGAGTCTCAATAATCCTTTTTTTGTAAGTTTATTATCTCAGGTATTCTGTTACAATGATGGAAAACCAATGAATAGTACGCATACTCCAAACTCTGCTTTTATTCTTTATTCAGGCAAGCCTTGGTTTAGATTCTGTTCAGTGAATATAGAATAGCTTCTCTTCAAGGTATTGTGCCTGCTCCTGAAAGGAGAATGTTCTGGTGTTCTCAGCTGGAGGTCTGGTCTGGAATGCTGGTAAAGTATACACTGGTTAGGAACTAGCTAGTTCTCTTCATCCTGACTGTTTGAGAATGTGATTTCTTTAGCATCACTAGGTGTCTAGTATCTCTGTTTTATTCTCAGCTACACAAGCTATGTTTTGGCAACCCTCAAGTGGTCTAGCTCTGCATATATGCTGCTCAGCTGCCAGCTAAGGAGTCACAGGAGATTCAAACAAGTTTCTGGAGAGTACCTTGCTGAATTCCTTCCTCTGTGTTGAACTGCATATCCAGCTGCTTCAGCCTTCCCTCATGCATATCTGCACCTCCTCATCTCAGCACGACAACTGTGTTACACTTGGATTCCACTTTACTGCATTGCAGTCAATTATCTTTCCACAAGCAGAGAACTGGAATAATTTAGGCATTTATCTCTTCAGTTTCCTTTTTCTCTGGAGAGTAGGGGGGGGGGTGTAATCTTACTATATTTTCTGTAAGCTTACCTTTTCTTCTCTAGTCCCTAGGCTTCCAATCTAGAAAATGAAGATGAATAATGGTTAATCTCTAATTTCTTTGCCAGTCTAAATTTTCTATGAACCTATTAAACTGGAATATATGGTTTACCTTGCTGTATATTTAACATTTGTTTGCTTATTTTTTTTAATCAGACCTTAATGCATTTGCATAGGAAAAACTTTGTTTTGTGGTGCTAGGGATGGAACCCAGGGGTATACTACCTTCAAGCTAAACCCTCAGTCATATTTTATTTTTTTATTTGGAAACAGGGTCTCCCAAAGTTGTTCAAAGCCTCGCTAAGTTGCTTAGGCTGACTTTGAACCAGTCTCAACCTCTCACTGGGAATACAGAAGTGCACCACCATGCCAAGCTAGGAAAAACTATTTTTTAAATGATAAACTGTTGAGGTGGAATCTGGAGGGAAAGACTCCAAGTAATAGGTGCATGTATATTCCCATCACTGTATACCTCAGTATAACATAATTTCAATGTATAATAAAAGTATAAAAATATAAAATAAACTGTTCACAAACATATATAAACAACATACATAAAATGTAAGCCAAAATAACATATAACAACTCCCTAAATGCTGTATCAGCTGCTAATAACTGAAGAGAAATTTGTGTTAAAAAATTATAATTGTTTCTGCTAGAAATATCAGTATTATGTATTTAAGCAATTATTCAGAAGATATTACATATAAGAGGTTGAAGGAGGTAACTCCCTAGTTACTCAAGTGTCCTTAATATGAAAGAGCAGGAAAAAAAATGCCCTCATAATTAGAGGAATTCATCCTCATTTATCCAAAAGTACAATCATCAGAGATACTTTTGCACCTGGATTCATACTTGGTATTGGAATTTCCATTAAAAACACCATATAAATTATTCATATGTAATGAAAAAGTATCTGGGTTAAAAAAACACCATAAAGAGACAACTTAGGCGCTTTTTTATGGGACAAAAATATATGAAATTCTTTCTTAAATAGCATTTTAGTAAAAATCAATTTCAAATATACTCAAATTAATCCATTGCAATATTAAGGTAAATATTTTTATGAGCTAGCAATAAATACTGCAAATTACCTAAAATGTGTTAAATGTGGAAAACCTCATTAGCAATTTCTGATCACATTCAGTGGCACATTATAAAAAAATTTAAAGGAAATGTTAGAATGTTTCAGATTTAATATTGAGGATAAAAATTATCTAACTTTCCAGAAAACCAGCAAATGGTCATTTTGATTAATCTTCTTTTTCTATTTAAATTTCAATTAATCAGAGTATTTAAGTAACATCCTCACTCTCTGAAATTCTGAGTTTAAGTGTAAATGCCATTTAAATGAAGGTTGAAGGGTGGAAAAGCAGTAAGAGCTTTCAAAAGATAATAAGTACTTTAAAGGTCTGAAATTAGCCGGGCGTGGTGGCGCAGGCTTGTAATCCCAGCATTTGGGAGGCTGAGACCGGAGGATCCGGGTTCGCGGCCAGCCTCAGCTACCTAGTGAGGCACTCCGCAACTTAGTAAGACTCGGTTTCAAAATAAAGAATAAAAAATAGGGCTGGGGGTGTAGCTCGGAGGTAGAATGCCCCTGAGTTCAATCCCCAGTACCGCCAAAAAAAAAAAAAAAAAAAAAAAAAGGTCTGAAATTTAGCCCAATTTCCCTTTGCAAAAGTTTGAAACCTTTTCTATTTGATAATAAAAATAAGTTCAGCACCCAAACTAAGCACAAGAATAAACAAATAGATCAATTGAACAGAGTAGAGAGCCCATGAATAGTTATACCAAATATATTGAACTGGTCCTTGACAAAGCAGCAAAGGGAACAAGATCAAAACAGGGCATTTCCCTCAAGAAATAATGCTGAAACAACTTGATATCTATGTGCAAAAGTCAAACCAAAAATTAACAATACAGATCTTATGTTTTCAATAAACGTGTGCTTAAAAGGATCATCAACCTGAATACAACTGCAAAATTTCTTATAAATAACTTAGGAAAAAATCTAACTAAAATACAAAAGTGTGGTCCATCAAAGAAATAATTGACAGATTGTACTTCACTGAAATGAGAAACTTCTACTCTGTGGAAAATATCTGTTGAAAGGAAAAGAAGACAAGTCATAGTGATGTAGGATAGAAGAAATAATTAGGCAGGAAGAAGACAAATGGAAAAAAAAATACAGATATCACTTTAATATAAACACCTAAAACTGAAGCATGGCAGGCTCCATTCCACCTTTGGAAGTTCCTTAGGCCCTGCCCCCACCTAAGAGCCAGGACAAAGGACACCGGAAATTTACAGCCAAGGGCAGACCCATCTTGAAACCTGAGAAAGAGGAAGGACTCAATTTGGACCACCTACTCAATTTGCGCCCACCAATACCTGAAGAAGGAGGAGGTCCAGACTTCTTTTGTGCCCACCCCTCTT
>PVLC010020290.1:0-29453 GCA_004027655.1 Graphiurus murinus | reverse complement strand
TCTGATTGGAGTTAGGTGAAATCTCAGGGTAGTTTTGATTTGCATCTCTCTGATTGCCAATGATGTGGAACATTTCCTCATACATTTATTGGCCATTTGTATTTCTTCTTTTGTGAAGTGTCTATTTAGATCCTTTGCCCATTTTTTGATTGGGTTATTTGCTTTCTTGGCTGTGATTTTCTTGAGTTCTTTGTATATCCTAGATATTAGACCTCTATCTGAAGTGTAACTGGCAAAAATCTTCTCCCACTCTGTAGGCTCTCTGTTGAGGTTCTTGATAGTTTCCTTTGCTGCACAGAAGCTCTTCAGTTTAATGCAATCCCATGTACAGATTCAATGCAATACCCATGAAATTACGAAGGTCGCTCCTCACAGACATAGAAAAATCAGTCCTTAAATTCATTTGGAACAACAAAAAGCACAGGATAGCCAAAGTAGTTCTTAGCAATAAAAATCATGCAGGAGATATCACAATACCTGACTTCAAACTCTACTACAAAGCCACAGTAATAAAAACAGTATGGTATTGACACAAAAACAGACACATAGACCAATGGAGCAGAATAGAAGACTCAGAAACAGACCCACAGGCTTACAGTCAACTGATTTTTGACAAAGGAGCCAAAAATATACACTGGAAAAAAGATAGCCTCTTTAACAAATGGTGTTGGCAAAACTGGTTAACCATATGCAGGAAAATAGAAATAAATAGAAATAAACTCCACTTTCTCACCCTGTACAAGAGTCAACTCTTGGTGGATCAAAGACCTGGAAGTTAGGCCGGAGACCTTGCAGCTACTTGAAGAGGGCATAGGACCAATACTTCAACACATAGGCACAGGTAAAAACTTTCTCAACAAGACCTCCAAAGCACAAGCAACTCAAAGGCTGAGTATAATTCTATTGCATGTATTTCCCATAATTTCACAATCCATTCATCTGTGGATGGACACCGAGGCTGGTGCCAGAGTTTGGCAATTATGAATTGTGCATGTATTACTATGGTAGTCTGGTTTCGGTTCTTTGGGTAGATACCCAGGAGTGGTATAGTTGGGTCATATGGTAGGTTCATTCCCATTTTTCTGAAGACCCCCACACTATTTTCCATAATGGTTGTGCTAATTTGCAATTCACCAACAATGTATCAGAGTTCCTACTTCTCTACATCCTTGCCAGCATTTATTATTTGTGATTTTAATGGTTGGCATTTTAATTGGGGTTAAGGGAAATCTCAGAGTAGTTTTGAAATGCATTTCTCTGATTGCTAATGATGTTGAACATTTTTTCATATATTTATTAGTCACTTGTATTTTTGTGTGTGTGAAGTATCTATTTAGTTCACTTGCCCAGTTTCTTATTGAGTTGTTTTTTTTTAATTGGCAGTAAGTTTCTTGAGTTCTTGGTATAAGCTCACTTATCAACATTGTTCAGGAGATAACAGTTAAAATACACCAAATACCATATCATGATAGATACTGGGCTAAAATTGTAAACCATAAAGAAGTGGAGATGTGTACATATCCCATTTTACTCAACCATAAAGAAGAACAAAATCATGTCATTTGCAGGGAAATGGATGGAACTGGAAAACATTATGTTAAGTGAGATTAGTTAGTCACAAAAAGTAAAAAATCATATGTTCTCCCTAATATGCTGATGCTATGGAGAAGATGAGGCATAAGAGGGACTCCAGATGAAGGAGAAACCTTAGATGAGCAAAGAAGTTGACTTAACTGAAAGTGATATGGGGGGGGCACCCTAATGCACATGATGTACTTTCACAAACATATCAAAATCAACCACTAAACTGAACCTGGGGAGGGAGGGTGAGGGAGTGGGGCGGGAATTGGGAAAGGGTTAATTCAAGACAAGAAGTATCATAGCACTAGAGTATAATATTTTGCCCCAAACATTATACTCTAGTGCTATGTGTTGTGCTTAGCATGAAACATAGTACCTTGCATTTACTTTGTTCAAGTTTTTAGTTTAGTAAAGTAGCAAATGTGTGGATGTATGCCTTTACTAGTTTGTACCTAACAAAGATATATGATTACAACACAGCAATTAAAAAATAAATTTAAAAAAACCTAAAAAAAAAAAGAAGTGGAGATGGTCTACTAAAGAAACAGTAAAGTTAGTACTCTGATAGAAAAAATACATGGAGCAGCCTCCTGCCTCCCCCAAAGAAGCTTCAGTTTTCTCATGAAGATTTATGTTTAGCAGTCCAAAAGAAAAATGTTCAACATCATTATTAATTAGGAAAATTCAAAGCAAAATGACACTGAGGTTTCATCTAACTATAGTTAGAATGGAATCATCAAGAATACAAACAATAATAAATGCTGGTGAAAATGTGGGGAAATAGAAACTCTACATACTGTTGGTGGTATTGTAAATTAGTACAACCACTATGGAGATCAGTACGGAGATTCCTTAGAAGACTGGAAATGGAGTCATTATATAACTTAGCCATACCACTCTTGGGAATCTTCCCAAAGGAGCTGAAGTCAGATTACTCTAGAGATACATGTATTTCCATGTTTATAGAAACACAATTCATAGTAGCCAAACTATGGAGCCAGCCTAAGTGTCAACAGATGGATGGATGATTAAATTATGTGTATATACACACAATGGAATTTTTCTCAGCCATAAAAGACACAGTTATGCCATTTGCAGGAAAATAGATGGAACTCAAGAATATTATTCTAGTGAGATTAACCAATCACAAAAAGTGAAGGGTCATATATTTTCACTCATATTTGTAGCTAGAGAGAATCTGGGAAACAAAGAGGACTAGATAAATGAGGGGAGACACTAGAAGAATATTGGAAGGGGACTTGGAGAGAGAGGAAGGAAGAATAAAGTGAAGATTTGATGATGGAAACAATTAAAATAACAGTTTGTTCATATATGAAGTTACCTATATCAATGTATATATTATTTAGGGGTTGGGAGGCAGTGAGGAGGAACCCGGAGGGAAACACACAACTAATGCTATGTGCATATTTCTATCACTCTGCACTTCACTATGATGTATAATTACAAGAATTAAAAAAAAGGAAGGATAATGAGAAATCAACCAAGAGAACATGAATGCAAGGATGTTCTGGATGAAGCATGAGTGAAGAGGAGAGAGGTGAGAGGTTAGGGTACATTAAGAGAACAGAAGAAAAATCCAGTATTACTGGAGAGCAGAGAGAACATAAAAGTAATGAGAGAGAAGCAAGGTTTGTAACTGTATCTGGAGAGATGGCAATATGACAAGATGCCATATTGTGAGTGGCTTCATGAGCACTGCACAGAGGCTGAATCTTTATGCCAGGGCTGTGAGGATCCAGGCAAGGGATTTAAGTGCAGGTGTGGCACAATTAGATTAGTGTGTTAGAAGGAACACACTGGATGCTCAATGGAGAATGGCAAGGAGGGGGCAAAACTGGAGGCATTTAGGAGAGGTTGATAGAGTTGTTTTGAGTCTAGAAACTACCTGAGAGGAAGGAGAGGGATGGAGGAAACAGTCAAGGGAGTCAAGGGAGATGCCCAGGGTTTTTGATTGGTCTACTGTGAGATAGCAAGTAGAGTGAGGTGGTGACGACTTTTTTTTTTTTTTAATCCTTGTGTTGTGCTTAGCATAAAACAGTTCCTTGCATTTACTTTGTTCAAGTTTTTAGTTTAGTAAAGTAGCAAAATTATAAAAAGTGGAAAAGGATAACAATGAATGGCATATATTCTCATCCAGGAAGTGGAGTGACCTGCCTCCTGATAGAAGCTTCTTATCAAAGATGGCTAATGGTTAAAAGCTGAAAATATGCACCATTTAAAGATGCTTTCAAATGCTAGGTGACAAGACACCAAGATTCTGGGTTTCCATCATTTTCATCTTTACACTTAGCAGTGCAATAGACACAGCTTCAAGGGAAACGTTAAAGGGTATATATTTGAAGGGAAAGAGGATGGATAGTTAGACCGTGGTATGAATTGGAAAGCAGTAATTTTCAGGCAGAAATGAAAATGAATGGAAGAATTTGCTGTCAAGAAAATAAGAAGGTTTTCAGGAACACACTAATTAAGTAAAATTTAAATCTTTGTTGGAAAAAATGAAGCTGTTCAGATGACTTTTGACCTTAATTTAAGACAAGAAGTATCATAGCACTAAAGTATAATGTTTTGGGCAAATTGCTCATGCTTGTATATATGCATATTAGATTTTGGATTGCCTAGTGCTTGAGAAATGGAAAAACAGCAAATGTAGCCATTAACCTTTAGTTTTTTTGGTGTAAAAGTCACAATTTCATTAATATTTATGCATAGAATCATTTAGGCTCAATGGAATTCTCCTAGAGAATTTTAAAAACTGTCTTTGATGTCCTTTGGAATAAGAAGTTGTAAAACACGTGCATGTGTGGGTGATTTTCATTCACTCAGTTGGTTCTGGGAGAGAAATGTGGACAGAGGAGCCTTGCCACTGGTACCCTGGCCCTCGGAGCATCAATGAGGGTGGTGTAGTGGCAGTGTTCCTGAAGCTGGCATTGGGAGACACGGGCTCATGGCTCTGCTCTGCCAATGAGATGAATATTCAGGTAACTGGACAGGCTCCTCTCTGTTAACTTAGTATACTTACCTGTTAAAGTAAAATTCTAACACTTGTCTGTGGGCTAAGTACATGAGTGGATTTTTTTTATACTGGATGTACTCAGAGGCATTCTACCTCTGAGCTATACTCCCAGACTTATTAATTAATTAATTAATATTTAAACAGGATCTTGCTAGGTTGTTGAGAGGCTTGCTAAGTTGCTAAGGTTGGCCTTGAACCTGCGATCCTCCCATCTAAACCTCTCAAGTGCTAGGATTATAAACATGTGTCACTGTGCCCTACTCAGGTGTTTTTTTTTTTTTTTTTAATGGTGAGGGAGAAATGCAAAGGGTTTGCTCTCAGGGAGTTTGCTTTCTAGTTGGGGAAGGAGTAAGAAGATATAAGGACAAAATTAAGCTTAATAGTAAATGTCATGGAAAAAATGGAAGGATGAGTGATAGTGGAGAAAAGAGACCAGAGAGAGCTGTATGTGCACAGAGCACGTAAGCCGAATCTAAAGCTCTCTATGAGAACATCAGAAAGATGAGCATGTCAGGCAGGGGAGACAGTAAGTTTAAAGGTTCTGTGGCAGGATCCAGTTTGTTGTCTTTGGGGAGAGACTAAGAACTGGTACATATGAAGCCTTATAAATTGAGGGTGAAGAGGAGGGGTGGTTCTGGAAGAAGACATGCTGCCTGCATGATTTCACAGTGTCTTTGAGGGAGAGTACCTCATAAATGACAAGTCTGATATTTACACAAGGCCATGATATTTCAGGTCGAAAATCACTTATTGAGCATCCGCTGTGTGCAGAGAGTTTACCCATCCATGAAAACTGTTCCTTGAAAATAAAATAATTTCATAATTTATGAAACTACAATTATGTTTACATATTTTGTAGAGCATATGAACTTAGTGCATCATTTTTGTTTTTAGAATATTTCTTTCTCCTTTCTTTCTTTTTATTTTTTAGCTCTGTCTTCCTGCTTTTAGTTGATCATGTTGGTAGCAAATAATTATAGCCTGGTAGGAATAAATTGGTGGTTTACTATCTGAAGCATTGTCAGTCCATGTGAGCCAGCCAGAACTAGATTCCTCTAGCCAATAATAGCCTTTCCTGAGCGGTGGAGGGTCTCATCCTCAAGAAGGTGGGTGTGGCACAGAAGTGAGGAAGCCTGTGGTATGTGGAAGTGAGTCTCTGTGAAGAGATCCTTTGGTTGGAATGCGATCTGAAAGGCAGGAACTACAAGGAGATGGGCGCTGGAGACTTCTGCAGGCTTCCACTGCAGGATTTTTTTTTTTTTAGCCAAAATTGTCATAGTTTATTATATTCTTATGTATTAAAGGAAATCATTATTATCTTTCTAAAGGTTTCTGACATCATCTCTGGTCTCCAGTATGGTAAAATGATTTGCTGATGAGCAACAACTTCAGCTTGCAGGATGAAGGCTGAAACTGCAGTCCATTGTTGGCTTCCAGAGGTGTTTTATTTGGTTCATACTATAAGGACCTCCACAGTATTTTTCCATTGACATTTTTTCTTAAATCATGAGTTATTTACCAACATTTAAAAATTCAAGCTGAGCACAGTGGTACATGCCAGTATTTGGGAGGCTAGGACAGGAGGATTGTAGGTTTGAGGCCAGCCTCAGAAATTTAATGAGATCTGTTTCAAAATTAAAAAAAAAAAGGTCCAGAGAGGGATCTTGGAGGTGGTATGCACCTGGGTTCAATCCCCAGTAAAAAAAAAAAGTTCAACTTTCCATTCTTCATGAAAAATAGGCATACATTCCTCAGATTGCCGCAGTCCCCAGCTTTCCTGTTGGCCTTCCTGTCACTATCAGGCTATATGTCAGTTGCTGTTTAATAAAAGTAAAACTCTTGTACCACTATCTTTATTAATATAAGAAAACTAAAGAGACTTAAAGGGCTGCTTATTTTAGGAAGAATTCTAGAGACTCCCAACCTGCTTCAGTCATTGAGGAAGGCACCTGCTGGGCTCTAGTGGCCTGACGTTTGTGACTCTGCTCTGTAGTGGCTGAAGTGCCCGTGAAGTGTTTAATGCAGGAGAGTGACATGCTCAGCTGACTGCAGAGAGCTCACAGGGGGCTGCTCAGAGGATGCATTTGTCATTTGTTGTAAGTAAAGGCACAGGGCAGTTCAAGGAATCACAGTTTGGAACAGGTGCTCTTCAACCTGAGAGAGGACAGCAGCAGGAAGGAACAAAGAGAAGAAACTGCCTAAACTGGACTGCACACATCATCACTTCTTCCTGACAGGCTTTGTTTTTGAAGCCTCATTGGCTTGTTTTCCACAAAGCACCCCAAGGACATTATTTTCATTTCTCCTGTGGCCATGGTGGCTGTATTTTCACAAGTCAGAGTTTGGGGCACATGGAGTTTAATAAGGAATTTTGGGCTGACTTCAGGGAAAATTTTCCTTTTGGAGGGCAGGGTTTAGTTCTTGAGATTATGGAAACCTTGGGATATGCTGATAACTACCTGGAAAATAGGACAATAAATTATTCTGGAATAACTGTCTTTAGTAATCTGGGCATAGTCATAGTTGGTTTAGCGGAATCAGCTCTGTAGAAGAGTAATTATGTAGAAGAGTGAGTTGGAAGGGGAGGTGAAAATAGCCTTTGCCGACCCACATGTTGCTTTTAGTTCTGCTCTAATTTGATTCTGGGTATTCTGTTTTGAGCTTTGGGAATATGAAATAACATCTCTTTGTGAGTAATATATATTCAGTATATTAAGATTATCTTGATTCGAACCAACAAGAGGCCCCAGGGAAAGTTCCATCGTTCTTTCTGGCATTCAAAACATGATTATATACTTTTTACAAAGAGTAAATGAATTCATTTGGGGTGTGTGTGTGTGTGTGTGTGTGTGTGTGTGTGTGTGTGTTACTAGGGATTGAAGCCAGAGTAATTCTACTTCTGAACTACCTCTCCAGCCCTATTTTCTTTTCTTTCTTTTTTTTTTTTTGCGGTACTGGGGATTGAACTCAGGGGCATTCTACCTCCGAGCTATACCCCAGCCCCATTTTCTATTCTTTATTTTGAAACAGGGTCTCACTAAGTTGCGGAGTGCCTCACTAAGTAGCCGAGGCTGACTGGGAACCCGGATCCCCTAGTCTTAGCCTCCCAAATGCTGGGATTACAAGCGTGTGCCACCATGCCCGGCTCCTATTTTATTTTTGAAACAGGGTCTCACTAAATTGCTGAGGGCCTAACTAAATTGCTGAGGCTGTCCTTGAATCTGTGATCCTTCTGTCTTTGCCTCCTAAGTATGGGGATTACAGGTATGCTCCACTACGCCAGGATCCTTTGGTGGTATTTGACTTCTGCATTATTCATAGATGAATTGAATGTCGGTCTGGCTGCTCTAAATGGTGCTGGCTTGTAGGCTGAATTTATACTTCTCTTGAGATATAGTGAGAAGGGATAAAAATTTGATTGATACCTAGAATGTGACAACTATTTACTTACATTATCTTATTTTGTCCTTGTAGCCAAGTATGATAAGCATCATTATTATTATTATTATTATTATTATTATTATTATTATTATTATTATTATTTGATACTGGGGTGGGTTTAATTCAGAGATATTCTACCTCTGACTTATACCCAAAACCCTATTTTATTTATTTATTTTTTTTTTGGTTTTTTTTTTTTGGCGGTACTGGGGATTGAACTCAGGGGCATTCTACCTCCGAGCTATACCCCCAACCCCATTTTTTATTCTTTTTATTTTGAAACCGAGTCTCACTAAGTTGCGGAGGGCCTCACTAGGTAGCTGAGGCTGGCTGCGAACCCGGATCCTGCGGTCTCAGCCTCCCGAATGCTGGGATTACAAGCGTGCGCCACCACGCCCGGCTTCCTATTTTATTTTTGAAACAGGGTCTTACTAAGTTGCTGAGGCTGGCTGTGAACCTTTGATCTTCCTGTCTCAAAAGCAAAAGGACTGGGATTACAGGCATGTGCCATTGTGCCCGGCTAATAAGCAGTATTTTTTTTTATCCATGAGATCAGGAAACTGCTGTTCAGAGAAGTTGGGTAATTTATCCAGAGTCACATAGTTAGAAAATGGCAGAGCAAGAATGTTATTTCAAGTCTAAAGAATTTGGAAAAAGACTTGCAGCACACCTAAGGATTTTGAACAGTGAGTTATTTTTAATATCATTTTTCATCACTTACCTCTAGAATTCCTTTGTGGGAGTAATTAGTTTTGCTGAGTTGGACATTTTGAGATTAATATAATTCCAACTTTAGTTAGGGCAGAAATTCACAGACTAATAAAGGAGGTCTCCTAAATGGGTCTCAGGGAACACAGAACTCAAGTAATAGTATCCTTGAAAACAATAATTTTAAGATTAAAAAAATTAGAAAACATGACAGTATTTCCCTCTTTCTTAGAGAATGATGATAAATATTAGTGCATCTCAGGCTCTTTAAAATTATGTAATAAATCTTTATGATGAGGTAGGTTCTATTATTATTTCTGCTTCATGGACGAGGAAACTGGAGCATGGATGATTGATTTGCTTTGGCAAGGGTCACTTAATGAATGGGAAGATTCAGTTGGGAGTCAAACTCAGGTAACTGGCTCCTCAGCATAGTTTCTAAAATGGTGTATTTGTATTGTCTCCTTAAACTTGCTTGCCCAGCATTTCTTGAACTTATTTTTGTCATGTAAGGCTCTAGGGGATTCTATTTAATATCCTTTTTTTGATCTGACATGCTAACCAATACTGGAGAATGCTGTGTGTACAGTGTTGATGCAAGACCACACTGGGCTTTCAATTCAGAAAGAAATAGCCTTGGAGAGTCTTGGATATAGTGGAGTAGGTGAGGTGGTCAGAAAACTAACAATGAGGCCATGTGAGGCTGGGTGCTTTGAACGCAGTGAAGGTATTTCCCTGGTGACTTGTGCTTGTTCCATGCCTTTCTGAGATCAGTGATGAGACATTTTCTGGAAAGGGCTATTGAAATGCTCAAAGGCATTCAGTACCAAGCCAGGCTTTGTGGCACCTAGGACTCTGTCCACCTGTCAAGGTGGAGAGGTGGTGAGAGGAGCACAGACAGCTGCAATGACTGCTTATGAATTGTTAAAAGAGACTTTTAAAATTATCTAGAAGTTTCAGTTGAGGTCAAGATACATCACTCTGGTGCTGTCCAGTCAATGAACAATATAACATTAAGGTTGTGTTGATGTTGGCTTTCCATCTTGTAAGCCAGTGTGGATCCCAGAAGTGCGTAGACTGGTTGGTTAGAATTCAGACACCTTGAACTTGAAGAAAGCCATAAAAACTTGTGGGAATCTTTGCTTCTTTTTGCAATGGATCTGAAATATGTTTAAGTACAGCAACTCAAGGGGTTCAACATAACTGCATATTTCATCTTACAGAGTGCCTCCGGGACACTGAGAGTTATTTACTGTGGCTGTATGGTGCCTAAGGGACGAAGAGATAATTCGCCTGGTCCCTTGAGCTCCTTTCTAGCTATTCAGGAAGATCTTTAGTGGCTATTACTGGAGGGTGAGATGAGGTTCTCAATACAGACTGCAGAGCAATGGAATTTGGACCATGTGTTAGTTTTGAAGCCTATTTTGATGGATTGGGAGTTCTGGCTCTAGGAATGTTGAGCAGCCTCTTTTGGGGATGACTCTTGGTGCTTTGCTGTTTTCAGAAGATGAGAATATTTTCTTATTCTGTGTTTGGAGAACAGCTGTTTCTAAGTAAAGCCTGATGTAAGGTAACTGCAGGTACATGGAGAATTTATGAAGCCAATCCTTTCCTGAGAAAGATTAGTGGAAGACAGACAGTCCTGTGTGCTGTGTATGTCAGTGGCTAGATCAGGGGCTTCCATTTGTCCTGCTCTCATCTTCTCTTCTCTGAAAAGTTATTAAACACTTTTTTTTTTATCAGTCAGGTACTGTGCTAGCAGCTGGGTGAGATTGAGATGTGCCCTTGGAGAAGACATCCATCAATAGCTACAGTACAGTATGGTATGTTTTGTAAAAACAGCAAGTTATGTCTTGTCATTCCTTTGCTCAGCATCTTTGAATTGCTTCCCCACTAATTCTGGATAAAATCCAGAGGCCTCGCCTTGGCTACAAGTCTTTATGTGACATAGCTACTGCCTGCCCCTCTGACCTGATCTCCTGCCCCTCCTCCATTGTCCCTCAGCTCAGCCACACTGGTTTTCTTGCCATGTCACAGACACATTCAGCTTGCCCTTGCCTCTGCCCCAAGGCTTTTATGCTTGTTTCCCTTGTCCAGGAAAACCCTTTCTTCTGCAGGACTCAACACTTCCTGCATTCAGATCTCCTTTAATGTATTCACACTTTATTAGAGAAGCCTTTTCTGACAGCCCTCTCTCACACAGATCCCTCTCTGCACCGCCATGCTTTTACCCATAATGTTTTATAGACTTTATCATCAGCGAACATAATATATATTTACTGGATTTTCCTCTCTCTTCCTTTATATCGGTGACTCCTGTGCAAAATCTTCATTTGTTTTGTTCACTGCTATATCTCAAGCACTTTGAACAATGCTTGGCATCTCATAGGTGCCAAATCAATATTTATTGGATAAATAATGAGGGGAAAATCCTGTTGAAACACAGAGAAGGAGGCCACTATCTCTCCCAAGGGAAGCCAAAGGAGGTTTTTATAGAAAATCTAGCATGTAAACTGGTACTTGAGGCATGAGTAAGAGTTTTCCAGGTAGAAAATGTGTAAATTGGGTAGATAGAGGGAAGGAAGAATGGGGGGTATTGCTAGGCATGACATCAAAAATGAAAGCATGGTGCACTCTTTCATTTCACCTTCTACTAGCTGCCTCTAAAATGCAAATTACTAGTCAGTATCATTTGGGGAGAATGTACTATGGAGTGTTTTGTTCTCAGGCTCCCACACTGCCGTAAGATGTGTCAAGAGCCTGATTGAGCTTAAGTGTGATTATGATGAGGTTGGGGAATGGGTAGATGTCTTCATTCTTCTGCAGTGAGTTTTATCAGCTCATAACCAGCTCCTCATGTGAAGCACACAGGGGTTTCACATGCTGACAGAGGGATTGTAAAACATCTTGAATTGATTGTAGGGTAATAATGTCCATCTCCAAAAGGACTTGTTATGATTGTAAAATGTCCAACTGTTTTCATACACTTAAAACCCAGGATGAAGTTAGATCTTCACTTGGGGCTTTTTCTCACTCTGACACTTTGGAATTTTAATTGAGCCTCGGCAGCTAGATCTTTAAAGCGAGATAATGCTCAAACGCTGTAATTAAAATTTTTAAAAAGGGCAGTAATAACTTACATACCAACAGGCTCAGCCCGGGTTCTGCAGTGATTCACGTGTTGCTTAATCTGCATATCGGTGCTGTTCTCCTGTTCATTTGTATGTTACCAAGAGCAGCTGCTTAGCAAAGGGAGGATGAGCCAGCCATCAACAAGCTCTTACTTAATATCCTCAAAGAGATGAGCCGAGGGCCTCTCTCTAGTCCCACTAGGTAGTCAGAAGCAATAGGTCTGGTTCTTTTTTATTTTCCACTTTTCTTCTAAGAGTCTTCTACAAGGATATTAAAGTGCTTAATCAGGCTGCTATGCTCAGGTAGGTTCAAACCAGGTCAAAAGGTGACCCCAGGTTAGAACTGAGAGAAACAAGTGAGGCTAGGAGTGATGGGAACCACTGGTGGGTTTGCGATGGAGGCTAGACTAAGGGGTCAGGGCACGTAGTTGAGTTGGGTTATTAGGAAAATTCATGGGTTGGAAGCTAGAGAAAGACTCCAGGGGAGGTGCAGAATTTGAAGAGGTAAGTTCAAGAGAATGACTTGAGAAACTGGCATTGTCAGGATTCAGGTTGCACCTGGGTTATGGACACCAGGTCCTCACATAAATAAATTAAATATAGAGAGGATAGCTGATGGAAGCCAAGAGCATGTAGGTGATTTAATTTTCAGTCATCAGGTCAGGCCCTGGCAGGGTGTGGCATGGCATACATGCCTAATATATATTGGTTGAATTAATGAGACATACTTCTTTTTTTTTTCTGAGATAAGAAGCCTTTTGCTAGAGCAAGAGTCACCTACAAGCCAGACCTTTCCATGGCCTGCAGGTGTGGACAACCTCAGAGAGACATTAATGATTCCTTTGTTTAAAAGGAGGGTTGTATAGCTGGATTTTCAGGAAAACTATCACAGTTCAGTGTCAAGGGGAGTATGGTAGTTCATATGGCTCTTTGTGTGGATGCTGGAGCCGAGTCTTGAAGGTGGATATGAGTAGCCAGGGATACAGGAAAAGAAGAGCCTGGAGGCAGAGAGAACAGTGATTACAGATGCAGAGGAAGAGGTAAAGGGCAGAAGTGAAGCTGGAATATCAGAGGTGTCAGATCTTTAGGAATTCTGTGTGCTTAGCTTTGCTTAAAGACCTTGAACTTGTAATCATGTATGCTGAGTGAATGAATGAATGAATGAATGGTGTTTGCATGTAGGCATTTGGGAGTAGAGGCTTAAAGCAGGTCCAGTTTGCAGTGTGGAGGGTGACCTCTGTAGGTGCATCCAAGGGCTTGGCCTGGAAAGCTGGAGGGAACAGTGTTGTCCCAGGGACGTGGGCAACAAAAGAACTGTGAAGGAGCATAGCATACCACACTAAAGGGAGGAAAAGTAGCAGTAGAAGGACTGCTGGGAGGTTCATGGAAACACAGGCTTTCTCTGCAGACACGCACCCACGTCCCCATGGACTTCAGGTCACAGAAGACATACTTGAAATTTTAATTGCTCAGGGAAATTTTAAGAAGACAATTTTGAGAATTGTTTTAAAAACCTTCTGAGTGTGAATCCTTGAGAATTTGGCCCAAAAGTCTTAGTTTAAAATAAGTATTCAGATGATTCTAATGCAAACACTCTGTGGACAAGTACATGGGAATCCCTGTGAGGCAGCTGTGCCATTTGCCTTCTCTTGAAAGCACTGTGGAGAGGGAACAGTCTTTCATCCAGAGCTTGAAGGCAAGCCAAGGCTCATGGAAATACCCCAGACATCTCTCTGCACCTGCCCAGGAGGAATCCCCAAGGAATCTGTGAGGATTAGGATACAGGATTGACTGCTAAAATAAAGAGCAAAATAACCGTGGTTTAAACAAGATGAAAGCGTAATTCTCTCTCATGCAGCAGTGTGAATGAATGCAGATTGTCTGGAGTTTATTGACAGTTTGATGAGGCTCTTCCTTATCCTAGCCCTTCCTTTCTAGGGTGTTTGCTCTGCCCTATGGTTCAGTCCCACATCTATGCTGAGCCAATGTGAAGGAGAACCAGAGGTGGGGTGCGTGCTCCTTGCACATATAAACTCCCATCCTACCGGCCAGAACTTGCCATATGGCCACACCTAGCTGCAAGGAAGGTGGTAATGTGATCTTTATTCTGTGTGCTCATGTGTCTCACAAGGATTCTATTACTAAGGGAAGGAGGGAAGATGATCTTTTGGGGACTATATAGACATAATCATGGTGAGAATGCTACCTCCAACAGTCTTTCAGATCCTTGCTGAGAGTCCTGGACTCCTTTCTATGTATGTGAGTGTGAATCCCTGAATAAGTTTTTATTACACAATTCTGGATGGAGAACTAGTTGAAAGACACTCATCCAGGAAAATTATCTGAAGGCTGATTGTGGAAGCTGGCTTTCCTTGGAGTTCTCACCATAAGCCCATACAAGCAAGAAAGAGCTTTGGTTAAACCCATTTATATAGTTGACTGAAATAGCTTAATTTTCCTGTGCTTGTGAATAGGACCTTTACATAGTGGAGAGAGACAATGGTGCTCAGTAGAGATAGTACATGTGGCTGAGTGGAGTGTGTGGGAATGAGCATTTGCTGGGGTATGATATATGTAAAAATTTTTATTAACATCTATTAATTGTGAGTATTAATGAGGTTCAGTGTGATATTTTCACAAATGCATACAGTGTGCACTGATCAAATCCAATCCAACTTCCCTTCTCCTACACTTCTATACCCTTCCTAATCTCTAGTAATCACTTTAATACTTTTAGGCAGACTTCTGTTTAGCTTCCACATAGGAGAGATAACATATGGTACTTATCTTCCTGTACCTGGAAATTACAAGATTTCATCCTTCTTTATGGCTGAGTAATACTCCATTATGATATACATGGTCTTTATTAATTCATATGTTGATGGGCACCTGGGCTGATTCTATATATTAGCTATTGTGAATAGTTCTACAATAAACATGAGCATGTAGGTATCTTTTTGGCATGCTGATTTCATTTCCTTTGGATATATATAGAAATGGGATAGTTTGTCATATGGTAGCTTTTTTTTTTTTTTTTTTTTTTTTTGAGATAGGGTCTTGACATGCTGCTCAGGGTTGCTGTGTTGTTGGCCTTGAACTCCTAGGTTCAAATGATCTTCCTGCCTCTCAAGTGGTGTATGCTTCCAGTGGAACATGCCTGTAGTCCCAGCCTCCCAAGCAGCTGGGGCTATAGGCATACACCACACTCAACTTGTGAAAAGCTTTTCGTGTGTGATAGCACATTATCTAATCAGAAGATCTGAATTTTAGACCTGGCTCTTTTGCTTATTGGCAGCTAGTTTAACTATAGTGACTCCAAGAGATCTATGCTAGATTTGCCAAGAAACAGTACTGACTTTGGAGTTAGAACACAGAATGAAGGAATCATAGCTTGTTTTATCTGAATCTCCTCATCTGTAAGATGGAGAGTCTTATGGTGCCCATCTCAGTCAGCGCTCTCACTGCATAATCCAAAGTGACTGACTGCATGAAAAAGATGTATTTGCTCACAGATTTTTGAGATTTAGAGGTTCCATCCATGTCAGGCTGGGTCTGTGGAGCTCAGGAGCTCAGGTCATAGGTCATGGTGGTGGGAGGAGAGAGAGAGAGAGAGAGAAAGAGAGAGAGAGAGAGAGAGAGAGAGAGAGAGAGAGAGAGAGAGAGAGAGAGAGAGAGAGCGCGCTTGCTCAAGGATCCACTCTCACATTGTGGAGGCCAGAAGCAGAGAGTAAACAAGGGGAGGAGAAAACCGTAATAATCCCCAAGGCCACACCCCCAGGGACCCCTTCTTAGCCATCAAGCTTCCAACACTACTACCTTGTTTCCATGAGGGCTACAGGGACATTTCTAAATCCAAAGCATTACAGTGCCTGTCAAGAAGTGAACATTACTATATCATAATTTTGAGTTTCATGGACCTCCTTCTATTGTCCTATGAGCCTGAGTGACCAATATTAAAATAAAATTGTTTTCATTCTTGTGATGAGTGATATTCAAATGAGATGACTATAAAACTCTACAGATACTTATTGTATCAGTGCTTATTGAAGTGTCAGGAAACAAGTGATATATGTCTAGATATGCCACTCTGTGGCTTGGGGGGATTCTTGGAGCTTATTTTAGGGGGTTGTTTTCTCTTTGACATTTTTAGCTAGGGATGTTCCATGTTTATTTGTTAGTCCTGTAATAAGCAAATGCAATTGTTTCTGGCTAGACATCTGTTCTGGGCAGCTTTTCCCTCCCTCTCTCCCTCCCTCCCTCCCTCCCTCCCTTTCTCCCTTCCTTCCTCCCTCCCTCCCTCCCTTCCTCCCTGTCCTCCCCTCCCTCCCTCCTTCCTATGTGGTTCGGGGGACTGAATCCAGGGGCATTCTACCTCTGAGCTATACTCCCAGCACTATTTTATTTTGAATCAGGTTCTCACTAAGTTACTGAGGGCCTCACTAAGTTGCTGTGGCTAGCCTGGAACCTGAGATACTCCTGTCTTAGCTTTTCAAGTACTGGGTTTATAGGTATGTGCCACCATGCCTCACTGGGAAGCTATTCTTTTAGGGGAGAATCTGAGATCCAGGCTCTGTCTTCTTGGTCATACTGTCATACTCAGCATGTGGTGCTCCTTGTTTCTCTTGGAGTTTTCTTCATTCCAGCAACCAGAGAAAGATTGCATGTAGAAGGTTAGGGCCAGTCTTAGAAATAGCATACATCAATCCCTTACATTTTGGTGGCTGGAACTTGAGCATATTATCACTCCCAACAGCAAGAAAGACTGGAAAATAAGTCTAGGTCAGTGTCAGGAATAAAAGTGAATGGGTTTAGTATGAGCTAGCCAGTTTTTCCATGCTGAGTTCATATGTATTACCTTCATTACTTTAAAAAACCCAATCTTTGTGGGGAAAGTGGTGAGGTTGTAAGGAACTGCATAAGTAACTTCCATCTTATGTTGTGATGGGAATTATACATTAATAGCATCTACATTGCCAAGGCAGACTTTGCTAATAGCTCTTTCCCCTTCGCAGCATAATGCCTGCAGTTTCAGTAACTGTGTTGGTGCCAGAAACTCCATGTTCTCCACAACATCCTAGATACTGATAAAGAGTAGAAAGAGCATCTTGTTTTGGGGGTGTGTGTGGTACTTCCTTTTATTAAGACAATCATAAATACAGAGACTCCCAAATCTTTAGAAAGAGCATCTTTAATATTACTTAAACTCAAGATCATGCTTGGACATGCCTCTTACTGGCTGTGTTATCTTGGTAAAGTCACTTTGTCTTTGAACTTCAGTTTCTGCATCTGTACACTAGGCATAAGACTGCCCAATGTGCATATACAGAGGATTTGGGACAATGTCTGGCACATAGTAGACATTGAATAATTGGTAACTATTATTATTATATTATTATCATTAACATTACTATATTATGTAGATATTGTGATTTCTGTTAACACTTCAGTGGGCATGGTTAAAAGTTTTCTGAGTATCATGTTTATCATGCATATTCTACTCTTGGAATGTCTGTTAAAATCAGTCATATTCAAAATCTTGTCTCTATATTCAACTTGTAAATACCAGAGACTCAGAAAAGAACAACAACAACAAAAACTCAAAACCCAACAACCCGGTGTATTATTAACAGAGTAAGTGATATGAGGAGCCACATTCTTGGCACTTTTCCATGGTGTAAACTAGAGGCTTTGTACCTCCACAAATCTTCCTTGGGATGTCTGGGGAGAGAGTATTTTTAACCTGTCTTGGGTTCTTCTTCCGTGGTTATTAGAGATCTCCTGAATTCTTTCCTCTGCAGGCTTCAGACCTTTCCTGCTCTTAGATACCCTCCAGTCTCCTACAGCATGGGAGAAACCTTAATGTCTTTTTCTTGGTGTATTTATTTCTTTATCACTTTTTTCTTTGAAGTCTTTTCCAGCCAGTTTCTCCCAAATCAGTGTCATCCTTTCCACTATTCTTTGAGAGCTTTCACTTTTCCATAGCTATGTGACAGGTAGAAGGTGGATTTCATAAGCGGAGCCAGAGTCAGTGGATGGCTTCTCTTGATTTATTGTAAGAATGAGCTAGTGCCTGTGGGAGAGGAGGAGAAGCCGTGGGCCAAGGTCTTGTTGAGAAAAATCATATTCAAGAGAGAATGTCTGGAGGATTCAGTTTTTTCTTTTTCTTTCTTTTTTTTTCAAGAATAAAAAATATCAAAGATTTTTCCATTGGGATGTGAACCACTGGCATGGCTTCCTTGGTGCTATCTTTTGGGGGAGGAAATAGGAATTTTTAAAAAAAACTTTTTCTTTGATCTAATTTTAGAGTTAGAGGGAATTTGCAAAAAATGGTACAGAGAATTCTTGTATAACCCTCAGCCAGTTTGCTCTAATAATAACAAAATCTTACATAAACATAACAACATCTACAAAATCAGGAAATTAGCATTGCAGCAAGACTGTTAACTGGATTACACACTTTAATTTTTCCATTTTTTCCCACTAAGATCTCTGCATTTCCTATTCTAGGACCCCACATAATAATTAGTTTGCTATTTTTCTTCATTTTTAAAATGTGACAGTTTCTCAGACTCTTCTTGTCTTTTCATGACTGTCACTTTTGAAGAGTATAGCCCGTTATTTTGTATGATGTTCCTTATTTTGAGTTTCTGACATTTTATTTTGATTAAGATATTTATTTTTGGCAGGATATCATAGAAGTGATGTTGTCTTTTCTCCATGTATCATTTCAAAGGATTCCTGCTGTCTACAGACACTATTTAATTACCGATTAAGTTGACCTTCACTTGGCTAAGGTGGGTGCCAAGTTTCTTCACTGTAAAGAATCTATTTTTCCCTTTGGAATTAAAGAAAGTAGTACTTTCTAAAGGTCTTTTCTGGGCCTCAAATCAGAAAGTGCTTTTGATTTCCTGGAGTGAGAAGGTATGTTCCTGTGGCCTGTTTGTGGAAAGGCAATCAGATGGGAAGAAATCAGGGAATATCAGCAAGCAAGGGGAATCAGAAGTGTTTGGGATTTGGAATATTTTTAATTTATGTTTTATAATATACACATTATACATGTAGTCTGAAGGCAATTTTATATGATATTCTTAGTGTGCCTGCATTTTGACTGTGACCCATCATCTGAGGTCAGGTGTGTAGTTTTCCACTTGTGACATCATGGTGTTGCTCAAAAAGTTCTGGATTTTGGAGCATTTGAATTTTTGGATTAAGGGTGCTCAACCTGTATTTCAAAGGTAGGTAAGGATATATTTTATGTGAAACTGTGAAGTTGCTGGTGTGGAAAACAAAGACTTCATTCTCTTTTTAGGAGACTCAAGTTTTGGCACTTTCTTAGTATCTGAAAGTCTTTGCCCGGTGAACTCTCCCTGGTTGCAGAGAAAGTGTTAGTCAGAGTTGCAAACTCTGAGAACATATGAGTGAATTTGGGATATACTTTTTCTTGCATCCTCCTATCCCCAGAGCAGAGAAGATTACTTTCAAATATCCAATAAAGCCGAGCATAGTGACAGATGCCTATAAATCCCAGTCATTGGGAGGCTGAGACAGGAAGATTGCAGACTTAAGTAAAGCCTCAGCAACTTAGCAAGACTGTCAGCAACCTAGTGAGGCCCTGTTTCAAAAAAAGGAAAAAAGAGGGGGTCTGGGGGTATAGCTGGGAGGTAGAATGCCCCTAGTTTCAATCCCAAGGAACACACACACACACACACACACACACACACACACACACTCCATTACATGTCACCCCCAGTCGAGCCTGCACACCTTGACAACCATACTCATCAGACCTCACTACTGAGAGCATGGCCAGCAGACCAGCAGCAGTGGCATCACTTGGGTGTTATTAGAGATGCAGATCTTACACCTCAGCCAAGATCTATTGAATCAGAGGCTGCACTTGTTAAACATTTTAATTGACACATAGTAATTGAGCATATTTACAAGGCATAGTGTGATATTTCAATATATGTATACAATATGTAATGGTTGGGTCAGGGTAATTGGCAGATCCATCACCTCAAATATTTGTTATTTCTTTGTACTGGGGGTATTCAGAATCCTCTCTGTTAGCCATTTTGGGATATGTAATTAATTGTTGTCTATCATAGTTGCCTTTCCATGCTATAGAATATTGGAAGTTATTCTTTCTCTGAGCCTGCATTTGAACAAGATGATTCTTGTGAACCCTAATGTTCAAGGGGGCACTTTAAAAAATACTGTATTCAGCCAGGTGTGGTGGTGCATTCCTGTAATTACAGTACTTGGGAGGCTGAAACAGGAGGATCTCAGGCTCAAGGCCAGCTTCCACAACTTAGCAAGACTCTCAGTAACCTAGCGAGATACTGTTTCAAAAACAAAAAATAAAAAGGGCTGGTGGTATAGCTCAGAAATATAATGCCCCTGGGGATTCAGAGTGACTCTGCTCCTAGATGCCTTCATAGTGTGCCAGAAGCTTCTTTAACCTTTAGAAGTCATAAAGGAGGTGGGGTACATAGCAGGAATTCTGGAAGCAGAGGGTAAATTAATTCTTTTAATTTATTTTAATTTGTTTGATAGGTGAGAGGACTCTGGGCATCCTAGCTTCCTAAAGTTTTATTGACTTCAGAAAATTTGTATCCTGGAGTCATCTCATTTACCTTCCCAACCACTGGAGACTGGGCTTAGGTGCTCCATGTGTGACCAAAATGAATTATTCTAAAATTAACTTACTTTACCTTCAATTTACCTAATGGTAATTCCCCTAATAGTTCCACTTGTGTAAAATTCATGTTTGTGAAATTGATAACAATTCACATGCATTAGGAAGGCAAATTGGCTTTAGTCAAATTTGGTTTCAGATAAAGTTGCTTTAGACCAGTTTTTACATATTTTAACTCTAGGTAATTGATTTTAGATGAGTTTATCTGATTCAGGTTTCTTCTTTCAAGGAACAGGGAACTCAGGATAGGTGGTGTAAATAGCCTTCCCCATGGGAATGCTTGATCAGTATTTCCATTACTAGTGATATTGACTCTGGGGAAAGCTTTGTTCTGGCCAGTGGCCAAGTGAGAACTTCCTATACTTGTCATATAAATAGCCCCCTCAGAGACCTGTCCTGTAGCTCATCACCTGTTTGATTGTCTTTCTATGAATAAATATTTCTGCTTAGCTGGTCTCTAGCTTCTAGGCTCATTCCTTAGCATAGTTCTCAGTGACCCTAGAAGTTGATGAGGGAGTCTTTAAAATGGTTGTATTTAGCCTGCAATTAATGACCTGGGTGCTCTTATCCCAGTGTGAACTTAAACTAATTTAGGCTTCACCACAGAACCATGCTCCTTTCCTTCACAGTACTCATCTGTTTCCAATTTTACACTTGTTAGTATAATTATTTTGTTAACATCTGTCTTTCCCACTGGATTGTGAGCTCTGTGAACACATGGACCTTGTCTGGTTTTGCTCATCATAGGTTCTTCAGGGATTAGCACAGGGCCCAGCATATTGGTGAGACAGTAAATATTTTTGGAATAAATGAATGAATACATTTACAAACTTCTGGTTTATATTAACAGGAGTACATTACATGTGACACATCTCCAGATGATGGTGATCCATCAAGTTGCTTTGACATTGAAACTTAGAATTATTATTGCAGAAAATAAAAGTTTTTCATCCGGGAGGCAATTCAGTAAAAGCAACATTCGGATGATACTACTACTACTACTACTACTACTACTACTACTACTACTAATAACAATAATAGCTGAAATTATTGAGTTCTTACAACATCACAGTTGTGATAAATACTTTATGATGTAACATACCTCACTATATTTTCTGGGGAGCTCAAGTCTTCCTAACAAAAACAGTCAGAGGCCATGAGCACATTTTCTAAAGTGGTCACAAGGTTTCCAATACTGTGGAGCCATCAGCACCACGGACAGAGGAAGGCTCTCCACAGGCACTTCTCGAAGTGTCCATTTGTCTTCAGATCAGAGGGGCTAGCTCTTCACCCAGGGGAACTCTACCCATAAAGCCAGCCTTCCTAGTGACTCACAGAATGGGTTCATAGCTTCAGTTATGGGACAGGTGAGTCTGTGTTAATTCTCATGCTTCTCTCATCCCAGAGCATCCAGCTTCATCATCCTATTTTTGTGCCTTTGGTGAAATCATTTATCTTCCTTCTGATTTTCTTTCTTCACTAGTTAAATGAAGATAATGAGAGTGCATCCTTCCACAGGGTCGTTCTAAGAATTTACTGAAGTATTCTCTATAAAGTACTTATCAAGCTGGCATGTGGCAAGATTTGATAAAGCACAGCAACTATTATTAATATTGCCATTAAAAAATGGCATGTTTACTGAATTACCTCCTCAATAAAAGTTCCTTGAGGGACATTTATTTTTGGTGATTCTCAATGTCACAGCCTTTTGGTGTATCAGTCATCTCTCAGGTATGCCACATGGGGTTTGTTAGTTACTGAAAACAAGAGATGTTATTGTATTTATTCATTTATTTAAAAAATATTTACTAGGTTTCTCCAATATCCTAAGTCCTGTGCTAGACTTTGAAGATATCAAGATGAGCAATAACAGACTAGTCTTTGTATTTGTAGAGCTCATAATCCAGTGGGAGAGATGGATGTTAATAAACTGTTAAGGAAATATAGAAGCAGAAACTGAGATAACTGTGAAAGGAAAGACCCTAATATCATGACAAGACCTAGATGATGGTGGAGAGTGATTATCAGCAATGTATTACGAGTAGGGTGACATTTAGATGCAAGATAAAGGAAGAGTAGGAGTTAACTAGGTAAAGAATGAGACTGTTCCTGATAGTGAGGCAAGTGTGTGGTGGGTGGGAGCCTGGTACATTTGAAGAAATATAAGAAGATCCTTGTGCAGACAGCAAGGTGGGGAGTGAGCAAACTGAAGCTGTCAAGATTGGCAGATGACAGAACATGTGGTTCTTGAGGGGTGTGTTTAAACTTGCTAGGCTTAAGCTCAGTGGCACTGTGAAGTCATTGATGATTTTAAGCTTAGCAGTGGGGATAGCTGAAAGGGGTTGATAACATTAGATTTTTATTTGGTACTAGGGATTAAATCCAGGGTATTTACCTCCATGCTAGACACCACCTCCTCAGGCCCTTAAAATTTTTTTTGTGTGTGTTTTGAAACAGGATCTTGCTAAGTTGTTAAGGTTCTTACAATGTTGCTGAGACAAATCAGTCTTCCAAGTGCTAGGGTTAGAGGATTGTGCCACAACATCAGGGAAATTATTAGATTTTTATTTTCAGAAGATGACTTTGGCTGTAAATTCACTAGAAGGGTCCAGAATGAATTAGATAGGAGGCTAGGTGGTTGCTGGTAAGAGATGATGGTGGCTAAAATAAGGGTGATAGCAATAGGAGAAATAAGGTGCGGATGGATATATAGTACATACCTAGGAATAGAAGCAACAGAACTTGCTAATGGTCCACACAGCAGACACGGGAGAGAAAGTGTCAATGACCAACACTTAAGATTTTAGCTTTCCATAGGTTCTACTTAATATGTGGATGCTAGGGAGAAGATGGGGTATAGGAGGGTCTCCAGATGAAAAAGGAGAGACCCTCGAAAACAAAGAAGTTGATTTAACTGAAGGGGTTTGATGGGGGAGGGGGCTCACTAATGTATATCAAGGTTACTCACTAAACTGAACTTGAGAGGGAGGGAGGGCAAGGGAGCGGGGCGAGAATTCGGGTAAGGGGTCAAATGAGAATTGTGAGCTCATATATGGTTATCAATTTGTACCTAACAAAGATGTATGCGTACAATGTATGAATAAAAAAAATAAAAAAGAAAAAAAAAGATTTTAGCTTTCATTCTGACACAGGCCGTAATGGATGAACATCAGGTTTCAAGGGCAAAGCTATGTACTAGGCTTCTTGAGGTTAAGGCACCTGAATAAAATTGTTGAGAGAATAGTTGGCTATATAGGTATACAGCTAAAAAGACAGATCTAGACTGGAGATGGCATTTGTGACTGATTTATGTAAAATAGCACTCTAATAGACTGAAGTAGAGGCTAAATAGAGATGCTGACTTAATGTGCTTTCTGAGAGGAGCTGAAAGCACTGGAGTGAGCGGTTCATACCAGAAAGTTTGCAGAGCTGTTAATGATCATGGGATGTTTATGCCAAATAACATCATTAGCCTGTCAAGGCAGAAAATGGTTTGAGAAGCTGGGAGTGGTGGTGTACACCTGTAAACCTACTATTTGGAAGGCTGAGACAGGAGGATGGCAGGTTTGCAGCCAGCCTTAATCAACTTAATGAGACCCTATTTAAAAATAAAAAATAAAATAGGTCTGGAGGCATAGCTCAGAGGTAGAATGACCCTGGGTTCAATCCCTAGTACCACATATACATACACACAAATAGAACATGGTTTGAGAACTACAAGGCTGCAATATAAGGGCCACATGTCAGAGCTTGGTTCTGTGAAGCTAGCCCCAGTTTATGATTTGGGCTGCTTCAGAGCTCCTCTGTTCCCTTTATACACATCTTCAGTACTGCCTACACCAGTTCTTTCTCTATTGCCTCAGCAAGCAGGATACATTATTTCTCTATGTCTTTCCTCCCCTACGCCTAAATAATTTTCCTCATCGTGCTCCTTCACTGTAACCAATCCTCTGCTTGCTTATTTATTTATTTTTATACTGGAAATTGAACGCAGGGGCATTCTAGCTCTGAGCTAGACCCCAGACCCCAGGCCCTATTTTATTTTTTATTTTGAAACAGGGTCTCACTTAAGTTGCTGAGACTGGTCTCAAACCTATGATCCTCCTGTCTCCACCTCCCAAGTACTGAGATTATAGGCATGTGATACCATGCCCAGCTTCTACATTTATTTTCATTTAGGTACTTTCCTGCATCATCACTCAAGAGTGGATTTCCCCACTTCTTTTTAGAAATTAGGTTTGCATTTTTGTCTATCTTCCCCTAAGTTTTAATTTTGCTTTATCCAGTAGCATGCAAATTTCTTGAAGAGAGGTGGGTGCTTGTTTTTACTTATCATAACACTTAGTGTCATCTTTTGCATATGGTTCTTAAACTTGTTTTCATGGTAAGTAAACTTGACTTAGCCTTTAGTAACTGAGCCTTTATCTGGGTATGATCTGCATTTGTACTACAAGGATGGAGGTGATTTTAATTTTGAGTGGGGGAATATGTATCAAATTGAAAATGGTAAGGATAAAGGAACAGCTCTGTATATAAGAAAGATTTCTTATTACATTAAGCGAAAAAAGTGTAGAACAGTGAGAATAATATGCTACCATTTGTGTTAAAAAAAGGTGGGGTGAAATAATATATTCATACTTGCTTTCATAGCATAAAGGCCTTTAGGAGAAAGGATAGTCTTTTTAACAAATAATGCATGAAAAATTTGGCATTTATATGCAAAAAAAAAATGAACCTTGACACAGACCTCACACTTTACACAAAAATTAACACAAAAGGGACCATACAGTGTAATGTAAAATGAAAAGCTAAAACTTTTGGAAAAAAACTTGGAGAAAATCTATATGACCTTGGATTTGGTGATGAGTTTTCAGATACACCATCAAGAGCATGATCCATGAAAGAAAGAATTGATGTGAGATTTTATTAAAAGTAAAACCTGCTCTGCAAAATGAACTAGCAAGAGAATGAAAAGGCAAGTCACAGACTATAAGGGATATTTTTAAAAATCATATATTTGATAAAATATTTTGTCCAACATATACAAAAAAACACTTATAACACAACAATAATCAAGTAGCCAATTAAAAATAAAAAGGCAGCCAGGGGTGGTGGTGCACGCCTGTATTCCTAGTACCTGGGAGGCGGAGACAGGAGGTTTGCATATTTGAAGCCAGCCTCAGATTTAGCGAGACCCTCAGCAACTTTAGTAAGACCCTGTTTTGAAACAAAAACTAAAATAGGACTGGGGGTATAGCTTGGGGGTAGAATGTCTCTGGGTTCAACCAAACAAACAATGAGATACTATTACATACCAACATATGTTAGGTGAGGTTAGCCAGTCACAGGAAATGAAGGGTCCTATCTTTTATCTCATATATTGAAACTAGGGAGTAATTAGGATACAAGAGGGACTTTAGATAATGGAGGAGAAACCCTAGTGGAGCAAGGGAAGTGGTCTAGGGCAGGGTGGGGTGGTGGGGAGGGAGAATTAATGAAGAAAAGACTTCCAATCTCAATATTTTGTATTGGGAAGGGGGAGCAAGGAGGGAGCTGGGGGAGGCTCACCAAGTGCTGTGTGCATGTATGTCACTATCACTCTGAACTACATTATGATGTAAGACTTCAATGCACCAATAGAAGTATGTATATATAAAAAAGAATGGCTAAAATCTAAAAATACCTGGCAATACCAGTTGCTGGTGGTAATGAAAGCAGTAGAAACTCTTACTCATTGTAACATAACACAGACACTTTGGAAGGCAATTTGGCAGTTTCTTACTAAGCTATGTATATTCTTACCAAACCATCCAGCAATTACACTTCAAGGTATTTTCTCAATTGATTTCAAAATTCATTTTTGCACAAATCTATATTAAAATGTTTTCTTAGCTGTTTTATTTGTAATCACCCAAACAGGAAGCAGCTAAGATGTTCTTCAATAGGCAATTGGATTAGGAAAACATGTTGTATCTATACAATGGAATAATACTCAACAATCAAAAAGAAAATTTCAAACTATGTAAAAACATGGATGAATCTTAAGTGTATATTACTGAGTGAAAGAACCCAGTATAGAAGGTATACATACAGTATGATATTTTGGAAAAGAAAAAAATGATAAAGAATTCAGCAATTTATAGGACTTTGGGGGTGGGAGAGGGTTAAATAGGTAAAGAACAGAGGAATTTTCAGGCAGTGGAACTACTAGTGTGATTCTATAATGGTGGATTCATGGCATGATGCATTAAAAAAACCCGTATAATCTTTAACACAAAGAGTAAACCTTAATGTGTATACATTTAAAAAATATTTTAGAGATCATAAGATCTCAGGGTGGACCTCAGAATTTAACAGAACTATTAATTGTATTATGAATGTGTGGAAATGAATGGAGTCAGTAGGACTACAGGCAAACATAACTGTATCTATATACTTCATTCAAGTTCTTAAAGTTGTTTACATGGTTAGCAACCCTCAAACTACTGTATATGTATACTGAGCATGAATAATTAAACAGAGATAGAGTATTGGAGGTTACAGATAATCATGAGACAGAGGCTAGAGTAATCCATCTGGTAATAGATTATACTGCTTTAAAATAGCAGTATGGTGTTTGTTCTAATTTAGATACATGTGGATACATATAGAAATATTTACAGACATGTTTGTTTATACTGATTATTATTTATGTGTGAATATCTTTCTTTGCTCTATCAGCTTGGGGAGCCCAGAAGCAATAATACCCCAGTATCATTGAGCACATCTATTGCCCAGGCCTGGATTTCTAATACCATTCTCCAATGAAAGGAACCAGGTCTCCTTGGAGAAGTGGTTGATTTTAAGATTAGGTCAGGAAATATGTAATTTGAAGCTTGAGTATTGTATAGTACCAGAAGTTAAGGAAATGCTAAGAATAAAACAGAATGAAATAAAAATCCCCACAATGATGGGAATATATCAAAGAGTCAACTGAAAATCTCCCATGGGCTAAAACTGGAATACTCTGAGCAACAAAATAAAGTTAGTATTGGATTGCAACCCAAGGCATGACATGATAACTCACAGGACCACACTTTTATGAGTAAATGTTTGAATAAACAAATAAAGGGAGGAAACAGACAATTTTCTCATGCAATAGAATTCCAAATATATATACATATATATATATGTATTTGGAATATATATATATTCCACCCTCCCTACTCCCTAATATGAGCTGCTGATAGGGACTTCCTTCTGAAGGGTACTATATGGAATTGGGAGAGAAGAAGAGTGACTTCACAGTGGAGGATCCTAACAGTGTATCAGACAGGTAGGCAGACGCCAAGATTACCATCAACAGTGATGTCATACAGTGATGTCAACAGTGATGTCCTATGGTTTCTTGATAGCATGTTATGAGAATGGTGCTTTGTCTCTGTGGACTTTCTTACCAAAACTCACAACTCGATTATAATCATGAAAACCATTACACAAACTCCAACTGGGGAAAATTCTGCAAAACCCTTGACCAGTATTCATCAGTGCTGTCAAGGCCTTAAAAAATAAGACAAACCTGAATTAGCACAGCCAAAAAGAGTGTAAGGAGACATGACAACTAAATCTAACAGTGTCCTAGATAATATTGTAGAACCGAAAAAGGATATTACGTTAAAACTAAGGAAATTTGAACAAAGTATAGACCTTAGTTAATAGTCAAGTATTAATATTGGTTGTGATAAATGCACCATACAACTGTAAGATGTTAGTAATAGGGGAACTGAGTGTATAGCATATGGGACTCTCTGTATTATCTTCACATTTTTTTCTATAAATTTAAAGCTATTCTAAAATATTTTATTAAAAAATCTTTGGAGCCGGGCGTGGTGGTGCACGCTTGTAATCCCAGTATTTGGGAGGCTGAGACTGGAGGATCCAGGTTTGAGGCCAGCCTCAGCTACCTAGTGAGGCACTCCGCAACTTAGTGAGACCCTGTTTCAAAATAAAAAATAAAAAATAAAAAATAGGGCTGGGGGTATAGCTTGGAGTTAGAATGCCCCTGAGTTCAATCCCCAGTACCAGGGAAAAAAAAAGAAAAAACCTTTGGAAGGATACACAAGACACCCTTAACATTGGTTGCCTAAGAAGGATTGTAGGTACTGGGCAGATTTGGTATAAGATGAGAGAGAACTTTTTCACTGACTACCTTTATGGATATATTAATGCATTTGTTTTTGAACCCTGATAATAAAACATTCAATAAAATATCAACATTGAAGACTGTATTTCTTGTTTGGGAACAGTAATATTTCTTCAAGTCTATAGTGCAAGATGTAGAGAAATTGTTACGTATGTGCTAACCATTAATGCAAAAATAATAATGACAACAACTACTGCTACTACTAATTTAGTTTTCTTTACTTTCTTCCTTCCTTGCGCTTACTCCTTTATTTTCCTTCTTTTCCTTTTTCCTTTCCCCTCCCTTTCTTTCCTTCTTGCTGGGCATGGAACCCAGGGCCTTGCATGTGCTAGGCAAGCACTCTAATACTGAGCTATATCCTCAGTCCTTGTTCCCAATTCTTAGATCCTGATGTTCACAACCTATTCATTTTGAGTTCCTAGAGGTCCAGAGTTATACTTTAAGCCTATGATGAGATGCAGTTGTGCAACACTGAGTCCCATAGACTTGGACTTGGTCACTTAATAAATATTTTTATTTACATACCTTGATGATCAAAAATAAGCAATCCCTTCTGCTTTTGCCCCTGTGAACTATATCATTGTTTCCTTTTATTTTAAGTTTCTTCTCCCAATTAAAAAGTTTTTATCTTAACTTTTCTAAGGTTCTATGTCTTTTTCTTTTCCTTCCTTCTCCTCT
>PVLC010020289.1:0-29503 GCA_004027655.1 Graphiurus murinus | reverse complement strand
CACCCATCCACCCATCCATCCATCCATCCATCATCCATCCATCCACCCATCCATCCATCCACCCACCCACTCTGCGCCCCGCCCCCGCCCCCAGGCTTGCGCTAAGTGCTGTTAGCTTGCTCGGCTGCCATAACAAAGCATGACCAACCAGCAGGGAACCTCACGGATCTTCATTCCCTCACATTTCTGAAAGGCAGAAGTCCAAAGTCGAGGGCGACTCCTCCAATGGCCTCCCTCCCGGCCTCCACACACCGGCCTCCTCCCTTCCCCTGGCGTGCCTCTGTGCCCGTCTCCTCTTCTAATGACTCAGCTGTCGGAATGGCTGCACTCTGATGAGCTCCTTTTAACTTAGTCACTTCTTTTTCTCCTTTTTTTGTGCAGCACTGGGGAGTGAACCCAGGGAATTCTACCTCTGAGCTATACCTCCAGCCCTATTTTTATTCTTTATTTTGAAACAGGATCTCACTAAGTTGCAGAGGGCCTCACTAAGTAGCCGAGGCTGGCCACGAACCCAGGTCCTCCTGTCTCAGCCTCCCAAGTACTGGGATTACATGCATGTGCCACCACACCTGGCTTTACTTACTCACCCTTTTCCAGGTCCTGTCTCCAAATATGGGGGCATTCGGAGGTCCTGGGGGCGGGGACTTCCACCTGTGGATTTTGAGGACAGAATGTCAGCTCATAACCCAAGTCCTGGGCTGAGCCCTGGGGAAGGCAGTCCTGCCCCGACAGGGAAGCTGTGCAGCCACCCAGTGCTGGTGCCTGCAGACCTTCCTCCAGAAGAAACACCCAGAGGCCAGCGGGTGGGAGGAGGGTGGCTGAGGCCCCTCCAGGCGAAGGAGAGGGAGGGAGAGGGAGAGAGAGAACAGCCAGGGTTCCAAGACGGCTGGAGAAGGGGCCTCTGCAGCTGGGGCCTAGGGAGAGGCCATCTGGAGGGGGCGTCCCTGTGGGCCCACGGGGAAATGTGGGCGTGTGTCCTCTGGTGTTTTTGAAGATGGGGTGCAGCGTCTAGCAGGAGAGGGGAGCGGGGAGCCGGATCCCTGCCTGGGGAATGGAGAAGAGGGAGTAGGTAGAGTTCCCCCTCCATGCCGGCCCCACCTTGGCTCCCTCCAGCCCCGTGCTGCAGAGTGGTATTATCTCCCTTTACACAAGGGGGAAACTGAGGCTGGGGGAGGAAATACATTATCCAGGGTCACCAAGAGTCAAAGCCAGGGTCTGAAGCACAATTCTGAATGCAGCTTATTTCAGGCTGATTTCATGATCTGCTTAGTCTAGCTGGGGTACCATGGAGGTTGGTAGTATGTATTAGGTTTGGTTCAATTAAAAAGTTAAAATTGTAAAGTATGTAAAATAAAAAATAATCCAACAGCATTGTTAGAAATGTGAGAAAGAAAATCCCACTTCTTTCTTCATAACAGGACCATTTTTGTGTATTCATTTCCAATATAAATGCAGCAAAATCAACAGCAGCTAAGAACTTAGTGCTGCTGGGTACCAGCTACATGCTGATACATTGGGCAAATATTAACACAGTTGAGCCTTAAGATGATCCTAAACATCCGACCATAGTTTTATCCTCATTTTATAGATGGGGAGCTGCGGCTGGGTGGTTAAGTTATCTAGGGGCCCACTCCGGACATGGGGTGGGGGGACTTAAGCCCAGGTCGCCTCTCCAGCGTGGCATCCGCAGCTGCCTCCTGGCTCCCCAGCATTCTTACAGCACGGTGCATTCATATTTTTAAAAGTTTGTCAACAGCCGGGCGTGGTGGTACATGCTTGTCATCCCAGTACTTGGGAGGCTGAGACAGGAGGATCTGGGTTTGCGGCCAGCCTCAGCTACTCAGTGAGGCCCTTCGCAACTTAGTGAGACCCTGTTTCAAAATAAAGAATAAAAAATAGGACTGGGGGTGTAGCTTGGAGGTAGAATGCCCCTGAGTTCAATCCCCAGTACCGCCAAAAATAAATAAATAAATAAAAATAAAGAATAAAAAATAGGGCTGGGGGTGTAGCTTGGAGGTAGAATGCCCCTGGGTTCAATCCCCAGTACCCGCCCCCCAAAAAAGCTTGTCATCACATTTTCTCTTGGATAGTGAGGAGCAGAGTGTGCAGAGCTTGTTGACAGAGCCTGAGTCCTCTCCTCACAGGCATCGTGGTGGCCCCGTATCAGAGAGACAGGTTGGCACCGAGAGGGGACTTGGAAACTTCTGGTCCTTGCGGTGCCTCCCAGGGGAGCAGGCTCTCAGACTTTCTCTTGGGACTCTCTCTCCTGTGGCCCAGTGCTCAGGGCTGTCCCAGGCTGGTCACTGCAGCTTCAGAAGACAATGCCATTTCCCCAGTGGCTCAGCCGTTCCTAGCAGTGGACAGGTAAACCACTTCCAGCTTCTCTCTTGGAAGTGTGCCTTACCCAGAGATGAGCTTTTCTCATTGCAGACCCTTTTTTTCTGAATTTCAATCAGTTCCTTAGAAGAGATGAGAGTGTAGCTAAAATGGGAGGCGACACAGTGCAGGGTCAGAAGCGTGAGCTTCGGAGTCAGGGAGCTTGGACTCATAAGGCTGTGTGACCTTGGGCAAATCACCTGACCTTTCTGAGCCTCGATTTCCTCATGTGTGATGGAGGGTTAAGATTATCACCTGTAAGCCGGGCATGGTGGTGCACGCTTGTAATCTCAGTACTTGGGAGGCTGAGACCCGATGATCCGACTTGATAGCCGGCTTCAGCTACTTAGTGAGGCCCTCTGCAACTTAGTGAGACCTTGTTTCAAAAATAAAGAATAAAAATAGGACTGGGGTGGAGGGGTGTGTGGCTCGGAGGTAGAATGCCCGAGTTCAATCCCCAGTAATTCACACACACACACACACACACACACACACACACACACACACACAATCACCTGTAGACTGCTGATGTTGTGAGGATTAATTGAAGCAACACTGCTCTTAGTATAAATGGCTCCTGCTAGTCCCTCCTGGCAGGATCTGAATTCTGGAATTACTGGCTCAGGGTGAGAACACTTTCAAGATTTCTGTTGCACAGCACCTTACTATGCAAGTGATATCTTTAAAGCATTGTAGATGACCTTTAAAAGATACGTGTGGATGTTTAAAGACATGTGATTTTCTTAGAGCATCAAATTGCCCAAATGATAAGAAAAAGCAAGCTTCCCGGGTATCCGTGGACGCCCGGGGCCCTGTTGACTCCGCCCTGAGCAAATGCCTTCCCGCTTGACGCTGCAGGATCCAGGAGCTGGAGCTGTCGGAGCGGAGGCTGCTGCGGAAGGTGGACCGGCTGGGCGCCCGCATGGTCCAGGAGAGGAGCGCCTCACTGCGGGCCCAGGAGCAGCTGCGGGCGCTGCAGGGGGAGCTGGCCAGCCGGGTGCGTCCCCTCCCCTTTCCGTGCTCTGTCGTCTCTGTCTGAAGGGGCGAGGGCTCCTAACTGCAGGGGCAGAATCGAGTGGCTGCCCCACCCATAGAATGGGGTCCCGTTTGACCCCGCCTGGCTCCCAGGCTCCCGGGGACGCTGGGCATATGAGAGCATCGGGGCCTCTGGGGCTGTGCACCTGTGGGGGCTTTTCTCAGAGGCTCACTGCCGTGGCCTTTGTGCCCGAGGTCCCAGGGACAGGAGGTGACTGATGCAGGTCCCCCGGCCACAGGGAGTTCACATACAAGCGCTAGAAACAGAAACCAAGGAACTCTAGGGCTGGACGCGGGAGGCGGGAGCGAGGAGCAGGCACAGTGCGCCTGCGCACGGGGCGGGGAACTGGGGACCCTGCACCAGGCCTCCTTAGCGGGGCAGGCCACCTGGGGAACGAACAGCGTGGGCAAAGCGCGGAGGTGCGGAGGACCCCCTCCCCCCTCCCGCCAAAGGAGCAGGGCGAGAGGTGGGGAGAGGGAGACGTGAGACGGGCAGAGGGGTCCCGGGGCCTCTGCAGGATGGTTTCTGGGGGCAGGAGGGCAGCCTTTAGAGGCTGCATGCAGGGCAGGGCAGAATCAGACGGTCGTTTGGACGAGGCTGTCTCAGTTGCGTGGGCGAGGCGGGGGCATGCGTCGGCTCCTTGGAGAAGCAGTAGGTGGTTAAGAGGGCGGGCTCCAGACCTCCAGCATCTGGCTCTTCTTCCATCCAGCCCCCGAACAAGCAACCTCTCTGGGCCTCAGTTCCTTCATCTTTGAAATGGGAATGATACAGTACCAACCCCCAAGATCGCAGCATGTGTTAAGTGAGCTGCTACTACGTGCAAAACACAATAGTAGGCTTTTACATAATACGGTCTGCATTTCTATTTCTCAGCCATTATGGAAATCTTTCAGGGGAGAGATGCCGAGGGCTGGGGGATAGGCCGAATTTAGAAATACTGCTGGGGCAGAAACAAAACTTCAGGGCCCCTTGTGTGGTACCCAAAGACCCCCGAGGCGCCCTGTTCCAGTCCACGGCTGTTTGGAGTGCAGCTCAGGGATTTTCAGATTGTGGTGGGACACAGCAGCCATCCCGGGGCCACAGCCAGCACTGTAGAGTGAGGCAGACCAGTCAATACCAACGAGCATGCGTCTACTAAGGGCAAGGGGGTGCCATCTAATGAGTCCTTTGTCCCAGTTACATACATGTGGATGTATGTAATAGCATGTTCGTGTGTGGTTCTTACAGTGGGACGCCATGGAACAGTTTGAGAAATGCTGGCGTAGCTGATAACTGACTCAGCAGCAGAGGGTGGGAGAGATAAGGGGTCAGATCAAACTGAACTTGGTCCTGGAGATGCCGGGGGGGAGGGGGCATCCAGGCGGGGTGTCCCCTGTACAGTGGCCTCAGGGACAGACAGTCCCTTGGGTTCTTGGTGGCTCACAGTGCCACCAACAGGGGAGTCTTTAGGGTGAGGTACAGGGGTGTGGCGTGTGATCTCCGGGCAAGTACTGAGACAGGTCTTGGAGCTATGCCCTCCGTCCATTAGGGTTTCCAAGACGAATGGGGGCGTTCACGGTGAGATGGGAGACAGAGCCCAGGGGGGGAGGTGCGGCAGGGGCAGACTGTTTCTGCAGGAGGACGCCAAGCCATTGTCTACGTGTCCCTTATATGTCCCCGGGACAGACCTGTCATGACACCCCTTGTCCAGATGAGGGATGGAGGTTTGGGGCCCTGGGGGCTCAGCAGGGCCCGCGGCCACCACTGGCTCCCCCACCCCTGACCATCAGTCTCTTGCTGGAGACGCCTGTATTTGACGTCCATTTCACGGGGGCGCGTAGGTGAGTTTGGGTGTCCTGGGAACCTGACGTGTGCCACGTGCCAGTTTTGCTGTGTGTTGCTGTCAGTGGTCTCAGGAATCCGCACACAAAGACATCTCGTTTCTGCCGAGCCCGGTGGTCATTCTGAAGGCTGTCAATTCTCTGCCGCCCGGGCAGGCCGTGGAGCCCCCGGCCCCCAGCACCAGACAACACCATTACAGGTTCACATCGTCAGGAGAACGGGGAGAATGCTCCTTCCAGAGCATCTGACTCGAGTTTGTGCCCAGCCCCATCACCCCCACCAGACAAACTATCAAGCAGAGCCGGCCTGGTCTGCTCCCCTGGGCCCCGCCCCGGGCTCTCTGCTGGTTTCCGTCTGCTGCAAGCCCTCTGGCAGAGCAGCGGCAGCCGCAGGTGCCAGCAGTTGGAAGAACGCGTAGCATGCAGGCTGTTCCCCTTACTTGTTTGAATTAATTCTGGAAAATGAGGCAAGGCACCCCAATTTTTAGGGTGGTGGCGCACCCCCGCCCAGCAACTTCCTGTGGGTGGGGAGGAGACAGGGCTTAAGAGCAGGGGGAGGAGTTTTCTGGGCAGGCAGGTGGCTGCACAGAGAAAGAAACTGCCTGGAGTCGGTCAGAAGGCTTCGATGGTGCGCTCCAGGCCTGGCCGTGCCGAACCTTACCGTGTGACGTTGTGCAGGTCACTTCTGAGCGTCTCAGGGGCCAGTGACAGTCCCTCTCTCTAGGGAGCATTCCTAGTAGAGAGTTCGCAACAGCTATGGTGTCCTGGTGGTTCAGGGCCTGGCGACCCTGGCCGAGCCAGGCATTGACCCTTTAGGCGCTGGTGAAAGAGGAGCTCTGGACAGCTCTGGGGGTGGGGGGAGTGGGGACACACAGGCGCTGTGCAAACTGGTGGGGACACATTCAGGACTGGACCCCCTCTCAGTAGGGGTGGGACCAGGATAGGATGAGGGGGGAGGGGGCCTCCCCTCCCATGCAAAATGTAAGGGAGAGCCAACAAATTCGAGAATAGAGATTTTACATATTAATTATATATAATCTCTAATTAATAATATTATATATATTTTGCGTGTGGCACTGGAGATTGAGCCCAGGGGTATTGTACCTCTGAGCTACACCCCAGCCCTATTTTATTTTTATTTTTATTTTTGAAACAGGGTCTTGCTAGGTTGATGAGAGTCTCACTATTTGCTGAGGCTGGCCTCGAACCTGCAATCCTCTTGTAAAAAATGAATGCCAAAAAAAAAAAAAAAAAAAAGCAGCGAGCAACATACAGCACTGTTAGGTAAGGGCAGGCTTAGCAAAAGCAAAGGGTGTCCCGGGAGCTTCCTGACGGCTCGCCGCCAACTTGTAGGTCCGGGAAGAGGAGAGGACCGCCCGGCGGCAGCGGCGGCGGCTGCAGCGGCTGCAAGGCCGGCTGCGGCGCAAGGAAGAGGCCCTGGAGCGCTGCAGGCAGACGCAGAGGCGCCAGCTGGGTCTAGTGCGCGAGCAGGAGCGCGTCCTGCGGGCGCAGGTGCAGCGGCTGGAGCGCGACGTGCGGCGCCTCTGCCACGCCGCGGGCCAACTGCTGGTCCAGGGGCACAGCGCGGCTCTGGCGCGGGTCCCCGGCAGCTCCGGGCCCCCGGGCGCCCCCGCGGTGCAGGCGAGGACCGAGCACAGCGGGCGCGAGCGGGAGCAACGCGCCTCGGAGCGGCGGCTTCGCGGTCAGCTGGAGGAGCTGCGCGGCGCCATCTACGGGCTGCAGCTGTCCGAGATCGGCCTGCGCGGCCAGGTGGAGGAGCTGGCCCAGCAGCACCGGAGCCTGCGCGAGGAGCTGGGAGCCCAGGCCCCTGCGGCCGGCCGCAGCCTGGTAAGTGGCCGCAAGCCCGGGCAGGAGTGAGGGTTGGCATTGCTCTGACCTTGCTGCCCAGCCACGTGGTCGTCAGTGACACATCCGTCCCCCAGTATCTGCAGGATATACCTGTCCAAACCAGCCAGCCTCGTCCGTCTGTCTGTCCGTCCGTCGGTCCGTCCATCCATCAGTCCGTCCATCCTTTACTGTGTCTATTCACTTATCAGCCAGGCCCCGAGGACTTGACCCGCCCACTCAACAGGTTCGCTCCCACCTACCTCTCCGTCCACCTCCTCACCCGGCAGCTACCTCCATGTCCACCCAGTTATACACCCTCTTGTCCCCCACCCACTCGTCCCTCTGTCTTGCCCTATGCAAATGCATCCTCCTCCGCGGGCTTCCCGTTCCTCCAGCCTCCGCTTTGCACCCGCCCTCTCTTCTGCCCCTAGCCACCCGAGTCTCCCCATCCACGTGCCCACCTCCCTTCCACACTTGTACTCAGAGACCAGCCCGCTCAAGCACGGCAGACGAGTGGCTTAGAAACAACAGGAATCTGTTTCTCATGGTTTTGAGGCTGGAAGTCCAAGTTCAGGTCTGCACAGATTCCATGCCAGGTGCCGGTTCACAAGTGGCTGGGTCCTCCGGTGGTGGAAGGGGCCTGTGTCTCTGGGGTCTCTTTTATAAAGGCGCTAATTCAATCAGTGCGGGCTCTACTCTCATGTGTCAATCACCTGCCAGAGTCCCCGCCTCTGTACACCGTCACCTTGGTGATGAAGTTTCACCCTATTTGAGGGCGAAATACTCAGCCCACAGCAGCCCCCCCCCACTTGCACACCTCTGCTCCACCGTTTTCTTATCCTTCCTGCCGTCTTCTTGACCCTTATCCACCTGTCCGGCTCCCTGCCAGGCACCACCATGCTGCCCTGTATCCCTCCCGGCTGCTCCCATCCGCCCAAAGTCTTTCCTGACCCTCAGGAAAGCTTCCCGTGCAAAAAAAAATCCAAGCTCCCGTGTAAAAGGGAGAGAAGAAGAAAATAAAAATCCAGTAATTGAGATGAAAAATATTTAGATGCAATATTTTAATGCAAAAAAATTAAACTGCACTTTGCACAAGATATGGAAATGTTAGGTAAAGCAAGGCAATCTATCCTTCCCCTCAAAGCAATCAACCATCCTCCCCCTTCCCTCCCAGCCTCAAGGGTGACCCTGGTTCCTGCGGCAGACCCCTTCCTAGACTGTGCGCTCCTTGGGGGCAGGGCCCAGCTGTGGTTGGTCCTGGTAGCCGCAGACCCCGGCAGCATTGCTTGGGAGGTCCAAGGGAGAAAGCGCATGGGCTTGGGGCCCTTTCTTGTCCTCCTGAGTACTAACTGTATGTGTGACCTTGGGCAGATTTTTGAAGCCCAGGAGGGCAGGCTGGATATTTGTTTATTCATTTGACTCATGAGAGATTAACACACACATTTAATACCTTTTGTGGTGTACTTGGCACCCTGCTGGGCATTTTCAAAGACTTTATTTATTAATTTATTTTTTGCTGTACTGGGGGTTGAACCCAGGGGCATTCTGCCTCCAAACTATACCCCAAGCCCTATTTTTTATTCTTGACTTTGAAACAGGGTGTCACTAAGTTGCAGAGGACCTACTAAGTAGCTGAGGCTGGCCGTGAACCTGGATCCTCCTGTCTCAGCCTCCCAAGTACTGGGGTTATAAGCGTGCGCCACCCCACCCGGCTACGTTATTTTCCTTAATGCTTCTGACAAGTGGTCTGTGCAGCTGGTACTATTAGCATTCTCATTCCACCTATGAGATGGCTAAAGCTCAGAAAAGTAGCATCTTTTACCTGTTGTCACACAGCCAGTAAGAAACAGAAAACTCGGAATTTGATCTGAGTTTTCCGTGAGTCCACAGTGCCTGGTTTCTACTGCACCGGCCTACTTCCCTGAAAAGGAGGTCTCTCTCTTGAGAGGGGTCTAGCCCCTCTTCTCCTCTGGGTCTGTTTGCAGTTAATTAAGGAACAACGAGTATGCAACATTAGCCCTTTGACAGTTGCTCATTTAAAAAAATCAAAGCTCTCTGTTAATGGGAACCTCAAATGCTCTGTGTTTTTTAGGTCATTTTGGTAATGGCTTTATCTGTGGTCATATTTGGTCCTTTTACTACTTAATCTTATTGTCACTTGTATGCACTTATTGCTCATTCTTCCTCTGTTATGTTTATTAGATGAAAGCAGAGTATACATTTAATATTGGCACCTTGTTGGAATTTGGGAAAATAAATCATACATAGATGGAAATTGTCACTTAGAATCGTTCTGTAATTTTTCTAAACATAAGACTTTAATTTAGAAGCATTGGCTTAACTCCTTACCTTCCCCATCTCTCCATCCATCCCAAACACTGCGACTTACTATTTCTTCAAAAGAGTTGACTGAAAGGCTGGTGCTTTAGTCAGCTTTTGCATTGCTGTGGCCCAAGATACCTGACAAGTATAACGTAGAGAAGGAAAGGTTTATTGGTGCTTGTGGTTTGGGAAGTTTCAGAGGTTTTGGCCACAGTTGGCTTGTTCTAGGACAGAAACTGCAGCAGCAGGGCATATGGGGGAGGAAAGCACTTTCACATCATGACAACCGGGAATCGGAGAGAGGCAGGGAGAGAGAGGGAGAGGGAGAGGGAGAGAGAGAGAGAAAGAGAGAGAGACAGAGAGAAAGAGAGAAAATGGCCAGAGACAGATATAGTTCCCAAGGCCACACCCAGTGACCCCCTTCTGCCAGCCACGCCCCATCTGAGTTACCACCCAGTAAGTCCATTCAGATTAGTAATCCTTAAGTGGATTTATCCACGAGGTCAGAGCCCTGATTCGCTATTTCCCCTCTGAACATTTTAGCATTGCCAACACACGAGCTTTTCCAGGAGACACTCTGTGTTCAAACCAGGAGTGGACACCCGAACATTTCGCAGGGACTTGCGATGTTTGCCCATGTCAGCTTTTCTCCTTTAATCCTGGAGCGAGCGGCCTTGTCAGTCAGGAGCCGCTGCCTGGCTGGAGCTGGAGGGGCAGCCCCGGGAGGGTGAGTGACTCGGCCACAGGCTCAGGGCCAGCAGAGGACGGGCGTGACTCCAGTGTCTGCCACCTTTCCCTGGACATCCAGGGCCAGAGCTTGATCCTGAAGGGCAGGGCGGCCAGTGGCTAGACGGTCAATTCTGTGCCATCAGAACTGACCACGGGCCCTTTGCCAGTGCTCATCAGTGACCTTCTCATGTTTTTCGCTTTCCCTTCCGCCGGTCCCGATGCCCCAGGGGACTGCAGCTCAGGTGGGGCTCAGGCTCTCAAGTTAGCGCTGGTGTGGGGGTGCACAGTCCAAGTTGCTTATAAAGTGTGGTCCCCCTCCAGGCCTGCACTTGGGCTTGGAGGAAGCCTGCCCCCCTCCCCCAGCCAGCAGGTCAGGAACCTGGGGAACAGGAGTGCCACACCTTACACCAAGCGCTACATGGGGGCGGGATGCTCAGCTGAGGATGCAGTGGGAACCCAGGTGGGGGGCATGGATTTAACTCCATTCCCTGACTTTTCCTTTGTACCCACTCAGCCTCTGGGTTAGGCGTTTCCCAGGGGAAGCTTTGCTTGCTCCTGTCACCAAGAGTGGCCCTCTGTGTGGGGCTGGCACCAGCAGCACCCAAGATTCCTGCCAGGGCTTGGAGACCGCCTGGGGGGAGCAGAAGGAGGAAAGCTCTGGGGGCTGCGGAAGAGGCCTCAACGGGCCCCGGGACAGGTGGGGCGCACCGGCCTGGCTGCTGCAGGTGGACCAGGCCCTGGGGCCCCCAGGAAACAGGTGCAGCGTGTTAGTTTCTAGAGGCGCCATAACAAAGCCCCACAAACCCAGAGGCTTAAACCACAGACCTGTCTCCTGATCTGGAGGCCAGAATGACATCCAGGTGGAAGCAGGGTTGCACCCCCTCTCGGGCTCCAGGACGATCTCTCCTCCTCTCCCAGCTCCTGGAAACCAGGCAGCTCCTGGCGACCTTGGGCTTGTAGAGATGTGTCAAGCGATCTCTGCCTGCATCCCCACGGGGCCCCTGTCCTCCGTCTCCATGTCTCTTTTTTTTTTTTTTTTTTTTTTTTGCGGTACTGGGGATTGAACTCAGGGGCATTCTACCTCCGAGCTATACCCCCAGCCCTATTTTTTATTCTTTATTTTGAAACAGGGTCTCACTAAGCTTCAGAGTGCCTCACTAGGTAGCTGAGGCTGGCCTCGAACCCCGATCCTCCAGTCTCAGCCTCCCGAATGCTGGGATTACAAGCGTGCGCCACCACGCCCGGCTTTCCATGTCTCTTTTAAGCACACTCCTCTCACTAGGTTAGAGTCCTGCCTTAACTTGAACACATCTGCCAAGATCCTGTGTCTAATTTAGGGCATGTTCACAGGCGGAGGGTGGTAAGACTTCAGCATCAAGCTGGGCGTGACGGTGCACGCTTGTAATCCCAGGACTTGGGAGGCTGAGACAGGAGGATCACAGGTTCTCGGCCAGCCTCAGCTACTTAGACCTTTGCAACTTAGTGAGAACCTGTTTCAAAATGAAGAATAAAAAAATAGAAAGGGCTGGGGGTGTAGCTCAGAGGAAGAATGCCCCTGGGTTCAATCCCCAGTACCACAAAAATAAATAAATAAAATAATAAAAAATAAATAAAATCGGGTTAGGGGTGTAGCTCGGAGGTAGAATGCCCCTGGGTTCAATCCCGGTACCCCAAAAAAGAGCGAGGAGGGAGGAAGGAGGAGGCCGCCGACTCCCAGTGGAGGCTTTTGTGAGGGCTCTGGCCTCCGTCTGCCCCGAGAGGCTGCCAATCACATGCTGTGGTTTCTGGGCTCATTTGCAGGCTGTAAGCCGGGCTGTGCTTTGCGCCCGTGAGTTTCTGCAGGATGACGGAGGGAGCGCCCTTTGAAGATGCACACAGGTGGAAGGAAAGGCCGATCATAGTCCAGCATAGGCTACTTATCCTTGGTAGTCCCAGATTTGAGATCTAGCTCTCTAAAAGGTAGCCTGTGACAAGTGCTTGCCAGGAGAGTTTTAATGAGCGAGCGGCTTGCTTGGGTGCCTGGGTGTATCCGTTGTATTCTGTTTCTTTTCTTATTGCTTCTCTAGCTTGGGGCAGGGCGCTCATTGCACTTCCTATTGAATCACTTGCCCCTTGAGAGGACGCGGCCTCAGGTGCCTGGCTTCTTGCAAGGGCTGGATGGTAACAGGCCTCCCAGGAGGGGACAGGTTGGGACCCAGGTGCCCCAGCTGGGACTCTACTGGCCTAGGCCAAGGGGACCCAGGCCGGGCCCTGCAGCCTCCCAGCCTTGACCCTTGGGCCTGTGAGCTTAGCAAGTCCTTCACCTCTTTGCCTTGATCGACCACCTTACAGACAGAACAGGACTTCTTATTTACTTGTTTTGGGGGGCTTGAGCTTGCACGGGCAGGCAGGAACCGTTCTCCCGTGGCCGTGGTTGGCAGCTCCCTCCCCATTGCACGGATGGGGAAATGGAGGCGCCCAGAACTGTACAACCTGCCCGGGGCCAGGCAGGGATTATTGGTGTGCCAGACCATCGGGCTGTGCGGCAAAGTGCCATAGACGGGGGCTTAGAAAACAGACATTTATTTCACAAGGTTCCAGAGGCCGGAAGTCCAAGGTCAAGGTCCCGGGGAGCTGGTGTCTGGTGGGACTGTGCTGTGGCTTGGAAGAGTGTCCCCAGACGCCCACATGTTGGAAGCTTGGTCTCCAGCTTGTGGCGCTGTTGGGGGGTGGCACAACCTTCAGGGGGTGGAGCCTGGCGGGAGGAGGCTAGGTCGTTGGGGGCGTGTCCTGAGCCCCTCCTCTTCCTCTCCCTCTGCTTCCCAGTGAGCTTCTCCCGCCGCCTGCTCCCACCATGGTGTGTTGTCTTGCCACAGGCCCAAAGCAATGGGTTCAGCCGATCCAGGGCTGAAACCCCCCTAACTGTAAGAATGTATCTTATTTGCTTCATATGTAGAAGCACTTTCCTGAAGAGGATCTCCTGGGTGCTGTGAGGCAGGCTGGCAGGTATTAGAGTCCCTGTCCCCAAACTTATAGATTCTAGAGCAGTCCCTGGATTGGGAGGGCTCACACTGTTCACATTCTTTAGAGCAGGCAGCCCGGCGCCCATGTTCCTGAGGGAATGGGCCACTGCAAGGTGTAAGCTTCATCTGGGGAGGGGTGCAGGAGGGGCTTCTGCTCAGGAACCCAGGGGAAAGGAAGTTAAAGGACGTGGGTGGCCAGGGGGGTGGGGTTCACCGGTAGACGTGTCCAAAGGCTTGGTCGTGAGTGTACTGGTCCGGGGCCCAGGTCCAGAGCTCACCCCTGGAATGAGGCTCACCCCAGTGTGTTGGCAGAGTATTGGAGAGAAACAAAGGCTTTATTCAGTGGCCAGAGAATGGAGAGGCGGGAGCCCGGCCCGCAAACCGGCTTCTCGTCTCAGGGGCTGGAGGGGCTGGGATCCGGGATGGGAGTACGAGGGAGGGGAGGCTGCTAAAGGGAGGAACACCCAGGGCCTCTCTGGGAGAGGTGGAGACTTTTAGGAACTCGGCGCCCCCTCTTTTCTCCCCTTTCATGGTCAGGCGTTTCTGGTCATGGAGGCCGGCAGGTGTCTTTATCCTTGTAGGAGTGGGGGAGACGAAGTAAGTCTGTGTAGGCTGACTTGTACTATAGTTCTGGACAAAGCATTTCTCAAGTGGTCACCAGGTCCACGTGCAGAGCTGAGCAGGATCTGACTGCAGAGGAGACGGAGGCAGCATGAAGGCAGAGAGACCGAGGCTCTCCACCCCGTGCCGGTCACCCGCGACCTCCACAGTTAGCAGGTTGTAAGCCAACCAAGAGCAAGTGGAGCTCGAGGGTTTAGTTAGGATTTTCCTTGCTAATGCTACCATGTCGCAGACACAGTGCCAGGCACGGGGGCTGGGAGGCGAGCTGGGCAGGGACCCTACTCTTCAAAAGCTTTGAGACAGACGCAGATGCCCACTGTGAGGATTCAGGCTGCTGCAGCAGAGAATAGCACGGGGCTGCGGCCACCTGGCCCAGAAGGTTACAGAGAGGATCTGCAGGGAGATGCAAGGTCGGCCATGTCTGCAGGAGCTAAGCGCCTTGCTGGGCGCTGCCTCCAGCTCTGTCTCAGCCAGCTGCGTGTATAGTGACCCCTGGTGGCCTCCAGGAGTCTTTTAATCCTCTGGGAATTGCACGCAGCTGTTTTTGCTGTCTGCTGCATCCCGGCAGGACTGCAAGCTATGCATTTGCTGCTCACTGAGGCAGCCTCGAGGGCTCTAAAGAAATAGCATCACTCTTGTTTGGAGAAAGCCACCCATGTACAAATAGAAGAGGATATGCTAGTGGGCTTACAAAAAAGGTCAGCTCCATTGATTTTAAAAATAAATGCAAAAGCCGGATGTGGTTTTAAAGGGATTTACAGGATGACATGCCTGTAATCCCAGTACTTGAGAGGCTGAGACAGGAGGATCACAGGTTTGAGGTCAGCCTCAGAAACTTAGCGAGATCCCATTTCAAAGTAAAAAATAAAATGGGTCTGGAGGTGTAGCTCAGAGGTACAATTCCCAGCACCACAAACAAGCAAAACAAACAAACAAAAAGCAAAAAAGAAACCAAACAAAATAAAATAAAATAAATGCAAGCAAGGAAAGCCTCAAGATTCCATTTCTTGTAAATATTTGTCAGATATTAAAATGGCCCACTGTGGTGAGGGTCTGAGCCATTGGGACTGTAATTGGGCATATTCTTCTGATAGGGCCAGCAAACAATAACTATTAAATGCCCTATAAACGCCTGTGCCTGTATCTCAGCCACTTGACTCCAATGATCTATAAAGGAAGTGCTCAGAAGGGGGCTGAATAGCTGTGCATGGCCAGCTGCAGTGGCACACACCTGTGATCCCCATCCTTGGGAGGCTGAGAAAGGAGGATCACAGGTTTGAGGCCAACCTCCGCAACATAGAGAGACCCTCAGCAACTTAGCAAGACTCTGTTTCAAAATGAAAAATAGAAAAGGAGCTGGGAGTATAGTTCAGAAATAGACTACCCCTTCGTCCAGTCCTTAGTACCATAAGAAAAAAAAAAAAAAAAGACCTGTGTACACTGATTTTATCTCGGTGCTATTATAGTGGTGGAAATTGGGAACAAGCTAATAGTCCCATAAGAAGGAGCTGATTTGGGAGCTTGAGGCTGTGTTCTGGATAGTGAAGCATGTTAAGCAGCCATACAAAATCACACTGCAGAAGAACTTGTGGGAAAGGATCCTTCAAGATGCTGAACGAGAAATACACAGAGCAAAAATGGACATTTTGCATAAACAGAATTTTTACAATGTCTTTGCATAAGGAAATATCTATGCATAGAAAAAGAAGCCTGCCTGTATAAATTCGAACACATTAATGTTTGTGTCTGGATATCATTTAATTCCTCATTTTCTTCTTTTTGCTTATCTTTCAAAAAGAAATTACACATTAAGCCTAAAAGCAGACAAAGTTACAGGCAAAGGTTTCCTAAGGTATTGCAAAGCAAGCAGGACGGGCAGGGCTGAGCAGAGCCTGGTGCAGTGGCAGAGATATAAAAAGTTCTGAATTTGTTCAGAAAGGAGAGTTCTGCTCCTATTCTTTCTTTTCCTTCCTTCCTTCCTTTCTTTCTTTCTTTTTTTTTTTTTTGCGGTACTGGGGATTGAACTCAGGGGCATTCTACCTCCAAGCTACACCCCCAGCCCTATTTTTTTTTTTTTCTTTATTTTGAAATGGTCTCACTAAGTTGTGGAGTGCCTCACTAGGTAGTTGAGGCTGGCTGTGAACCCAGATCCTCCGGTCTCAGCCTCCCAAATGCTGGTATTACAATTGTGTGCCACCATGCCCAGCTTCTGCTCCTATTCTTGCTGTGCGTCCTTGAACAAGTTGCTCTCCTTCTCTGAGTATTGATTTCATCACTTGTGAAACAGGAGTAAGCTAGACGGCTGGTAACACTTCAGTACAGCACCGTCTTCTAGGGTCCCCGGAGGCAGGGATGTGTGTGCACACAGCCATGGCTGTGTCCCCAGCTCCTGAGCGGGGTCTGTGTGCAGCTGGCGCTCTTAAGTGTTTGTTGAATCGCATGGAAGCCGACCTAAACATAACAACAGATGTTTAGGGTTCGCAGTAAGCACAGTGTGGACTGCTTCAGCCTTCTCAAGGTGTGACGCGTGGCCTCCACCCGCCTCCCAGCCTCTTCCTTCTTCTACAGACCCCCTCCTCTTTCCTCTAGCTTCTCCCTTCTCTCTGTTCTTTGATTTCTGTCTCTTCATTTCTCTTGTTCCCCCTCACTCCCCGTTCTCACTTTCTTTTCTTCTCTCCATTTCTCTTTCTTCTCTCCATCTTGCTTCAGTGATGATTTTAAGCGTTTAGTTCCCATCAAGTGAAGCAGGTGATGGGCCGTGAACTCGGGAACAGCCACCGTCGGGTGCGGGGCATGACACAAGCCGGGGCCGGGCCTCTGGTCTCTGCTGGCTTGGGGCGAGGTTCCAGCGTGGGCATTTGCTGGAAGCTTCCGGGCCTCTGTGCTGTGGCCAAGGACTGAGGTCACTGTTTTGTGAGCAGAAATAGACACGATTAAAGCATGACACAGGGAGACAGGAGGTCACACACTGGAGCGTGGGGTGAGGCCGTGGGGCTGGGGAGGGTCCAGGAAGGCCGGAGGCGGCCGTGCTGAGGTTCCGTCCTGCAGTCTCGGTAGGACACTTAGTCCCCTTATTTATTGCCATCTTGTGTGATACATATGTGTCCAGGACAGACCTGTGACGAAAACCCGTGTCCAGATGAGGGGTTGAAGTTCAGGGTCATGGGGGCTTGCCTAGGGCCCCTCGGCCAGCATGCCCCCTACAGCCCAGCCCCTGACCTCCGACCCTCAGCCCTGCCCCTGACCTCTGACCCTCAGTCCAGCCCCTGACCTCTGACCCTCAGCCCAGCCCCTAACCTCTGACCCTCAGCCCAGCCCCTGACCTCCAACCCTCAGCCCAGCCCCTGACCTCCAACCCTCAGTCCAGCCCCTGACCTCTGACCTTCAGCCCAGCCCCTAACCTCTGACCCTCAGTCCAGCCTCTGACCTCCGACCCTTAGCCCAGCCCCTGACCTCCGACCCTCAGTCCAGCCCCTGACCTCTGACCCTCAGTCTAGCCCCGACTTCTGACCCTGAGTCTTGCTGGAGCACAGGCTGGCAGGGTGGAGGTTGGGAGCCGGGGAAGGAGGAGCAGAAGCAGGAGGACAACCCGATCCTCTTTGCTCATTAATCCCAGCACTTGGATGCCAAGTAGGGTCCGGGAACGTCTGCCCGGTGGACAAGGGGCCATCAATGCCCCTCCCATAGGACAGGCCAGCCAGGCAGAAGGAACGGCATGTGTGGGGCGCAGAAGCAGGGGAGAGCGAGGCCCGGCTGGGCAGGCCAGGAGGTTGAGGGCAGGAACCTGCAGGACGCCAGGGTGGCCAGCATATTTCAGCATGGATTCAGAGTGGATTCTGTAGCCTGGAGGGTCACAGGATGCACGGAAGGGGTCTCACTGGCAGCTGCAGGAAGAATGTGAAGGGAGACCACAGTCCCGTGCAGGGCTCTGCCACGGGCAGGTGTCCCCTGCTGGGGCATGGAGGCGAGGACAGGGCATTTGCCTGTCCTTCTGTTTCCCCTTGACCTGAACAGCACCTGCCACCCAGTCAGAACCTAAAAACTGTGGGCCGAATAAACACACTTGCAGATCTGCTTTCCTGCAGGTGCTATCTGTCCAGCAAACATTTATTAGGCGCCTGCTGTATGCCAGGCTGAGGTGAGGGTGTAGGTAAAGGAGTTCACAGTCCGGTGGGGAAGGTGTGCACCAGCCAGTAGCACCCTGGGGACCTGGCAGTAGAAGTAGCCCTGGGTGCTGAGACGGGTCCTGTGCCCCTCAGGGGTGGTGGGTGAGAGCTGAGGTTTCCTATCAGCCCCCTTCACCCAGTAGCGGTGGGGAGGAGTTACCTCGGAACCATGGCGGTCGGCCTTGGCGCCCGCGGGGCTGGCTCCCCGGTGCACTCAGCTTGCCTTCCGAGCAGCTGTACAGAGATGGGGCTGAGCCTCTGGCCTTGTTCACAGTGGAAGCCAGGACTGTCTGGAACCCCCACAGGCACCCACCTCCCTTGGCGGGACAGAGACGGGGAGACTCGTGCCCCTTCCCAGCTGCCTCTTGGTTGGACAGAGAGACGCCTCCGGGGACAGAACACTGCCCCGGCCCAGGTGCCAACAGGCGCACTGTGGCCTGGGGGACCGAGAGCTCGGGACTGGCTGTGGCCAAGCCTCTGCTCTCAAGCCTCAGCTTCTCACCTTTGGAGGGGACCTGATCGTTTGCTCAGAAGGACCTGAGGGGACAGGCTTGCAGTGGACGCTTCAGGACACTTGTGACCCTGGAATTCTTTGTCTCCCTCAAGGATGCCGTGGGCTGTGTTCGGGACGCCCCCCTGCCCCTGCCCCTGCCCAGGGAGCAGGTGCTGGATCCCTGCAGAAGCCGAGGCAGTCCCGAGGATGCCCCTGGGCCCCGGGCTGCAGCAGGTCAGTGGTATGCGGTGGGGGAGGGGTTAGGCCACCTACTCCTCTCCTCGCCTTGTCCTGGTGATGCACTGGGTGGGCTGGCCTTGGAGAGGCAGTGTCACTTGCTTAGGGTCACACGGCCAGGGAAAGTGGGATCGGAGTCCGCTGGGGTCCGTTTTGTAGCATTAGGGATTGAACCCAGGAACATTCTACCTCCAAGCCATACCCTACTCTGCCTTTCTTTCTTTCTTTCTTTTTTTTTTTTTTTGCGATACTGGGGATTGAACCCAGGGGGGCATTCTACCTCTGAACTATACCCCAACCCTATTTTTTATTCTTTATTTTGAAACAGGGTCTCACTCAGTTTCAGAGGACCTCACTAAGTAGTTGAGGCTGACAGCGAACCTGTGATCCTCTGGTCTCAGTCTCCCAAGTACTGGGATTACAAGCATGCGCCACCACACCCGGCCCCTTTTTATTTTTTTATTTTGAAACACCGCCTCACTAAGTTCCTGAGGGTCTCTCTAAGTTGCTGAGGCTGGCCTTGAACTTTCAACCCTCTTGTTTCAGCCTCCCCAGTACTTGAATTACAAGTGTGCCCCACCGCGCCTGGCCTGCAGGTGACTTCAGCTTAACTAAACAGTTAGGCTCACACCCTCCACCCTGGGAGGGTGGCAGTGGGGTCCTGTTGTGCCAGCCAGGCAGCAGAAGGAACTTGTCTTCCCACAAGCCCCTGTGATGACCAGGAGCTGCTCTGTCCCCTCCCCAGGTGGCAGCTTAGGTGCGAGGCAATGAGGCTTGGACCTGGCGGGTCTGGAAGCTCCTGCCCTGACCCTCCCCGGGGGCCTGGCCTGCAGGCTCCTTGCTTCCTCCAAGGCTGAGCACAGCCCAGGGTGGCACTGTCGCCCAAATACTTACATCCCAGAGGTGCTGAAGACAGACAGGCTCGGTCAGCTCCTGGAGCAGAGCCGCCAAGTCAGCCCAGGCCGCACCTGCCTCGGCCTTGCTCTTCCGTTCATCCCAGGCCAGCTGAGCGGGCATGGGGCTGTGGTTGTCACCCTGCTTGACAGAGGAGGACCCCGAGGGCTTGGGAGACTTCGTGGATTCCGCCCCGAGCGAGAGCACAGAGCTCATGGTCAGCGGAGGTGGCTTGGAGACTGGGTTCCTCTGCTCCGCAGTTGCTGGTTATTCTACCTCGCCCTGCCTTGGTTTCCCCACCTGCAATGGGATGGGGATTCTCGGGCCACTTTGGGGAGCCTTTGTGGGCTCACCGGCCTCGAGTCCTCTCCTAGCAGCAGGTAACCCTGGGGAAACCCCTGGGAGGGCGATTTTTAACCCTGAGGTCCTGTTCCCCCAGGTCAGCTCCTGGAGGGACCCTGCACTTGCACCCACATTGGAGCTGGACAAGGGCCCTGTGTCGCGCTGCCAAGCCTGGAGGTCGTGGGCGAGATCCCCGGGGACCTGAGGGACCTCGTGGGGTCCGGCTCTGAGCAGGTGAGGCAGAGGCTTGTGTGTGCACAGGGCCTGGTGGGGCCTTACCCGCCCTACTGTGTGCCGCCTGCGGGAGGCGGGGGGAGGGGGTAAGGAAGCTCCGGGTTTGGAAGAACATTCTGGAAATCGTTGAAGGGGAGGTTTGAGGGGATAGAATGTGGTGTCTCAGGACCTGGCCGGGGAGGGGAGGAGGGGGAGTCTGACTGTGTGCCTGGGCTCTGGCTGTCCCATAGCGTGCGGTAGCCATGGCTGTAGCCCCCAGGGCACCCAGAGCCCAGCCCCCTCCATCCACATCCATCAGGAGCCACATCTCTGCTCCCCTGACCTGAGGCCACTATGGCGGGACCTGCCCTTCTCCTCTGGTTCTCCTCTTACTCAGGAGCCGAGCTGGGCTGGGACTGGAGTGTGTCCCCGTCCTGCTGAGTTCTTCTGCACGGAGTATAGACAGAGCTGGGCCTGCATGTCTTCTTTACCCTCCCTGTCCTGTTCCACACCTCCTAGAGGGAGAAGAGCTGGGAGCTGAGCAGTGTCGGGGTGTATGGGAGCAGCGGGACCAGTGCCCCATCCCCCACCCGGGGCCCCGACAGGGGACGAGGCAGTCTTACCCCATCTTACAGATGCGCAGGGGAGGCACAGAGAGGCTGTGGGGCTGCCTCGCTGTCACAAAGCCAGGAACCAGGATCAGGGTTGGAGTGGGGGAGGGGGCGTGCTGGAAGCTGTCAGCTCTGCTTGTTGAATGCAATCCTCCTGACCCCCCGTGGCCCCTCGGCCCCACTCCTGAACTGCCATGACATTGACTGGCCCCAGAAGCCCCTTCGAGACGGCCCTGCTCCCGGTCCCCATGTCACTGATGGAAAACAGGCTCCCAGGCCGGGCTGCGAGGAGCAGAGTCCTGGAGGGGCCCGGTGCCTGGATGCTGACACGGGGCTTTTCCAACCCTCGGGGCCTTGTTGCAGTGTCTTATAGCATCTCACACCTATGCTCTGGCTCCTCCGGCCCCTTTCCCTGCAATCTTTTTAGTTTGAGGCGCCCCATTTTACAGAGGAGGAGCCTGAGGCTCTAGGAGGCTGAGAAATTTGCCCGGGTCCTGGGCAGGATTCAAAACCATGTCTGCATATACCAGATATCAGCTCTCCTCTCCCTGTGGCACAAGGGTCCTGGCCGGGCAGAGAGCAGAGGTCGGGGGACGGTCTGCAGGAGGTGCTAGGGACAGGGAGGTGGTGGCCCCAGGCAGGCCCACCTTGCTGGCCTTTATGTCTCCCTTCCCAGGTGCTCTGCAGCTGCTGTGCCACCTCCGGGGGGGGGGGGGCTGTCTTTTAGCCTTGTCCCCTCTGCCCCTCTTCCCCATTGTCCTGGAGGCCCCACGCAGAGCCTGCAGCCTGCCAGGTCCCTGGGACACAGGTATGGCGCCCAGGGGCTCCCAGCACCCTGGCTGAAACACAGCTTGGCCCCCAGCCCTGAGTGCTGTGAGCAGCACCCGCCCCCCCTCTCTGGATAAGCACGTTGAATACTGATATAGAAACATCTAGAAAACCCCTGCAGAGGTGTGGGGTGAGTCAGCTCAGGAGCTCAGGGCTAACGTGACAGAAAAGAATTTCGGCACGAGCCAGTCAGAGACTTGGACAGAGGTTTATTTGGGGGAAGGGGAAGAAATACACATTCAAGAGAGAATGCGGGCCACCTCAAGATGAGGAAGGGAATTTGGGGGAGTGCAGGGCTGTCTTCTTATGGGGGACTTTCGTGAGGGGTGGGCTAGAGGAGGTGAGTGAGGGTGATCTCAGTCCGGTAGTCCCCTGGGCGGTTTATGGTGGTCGAGTGGTCGGTCGGCTCTAGGGTGGATGATCTCAGTCCGGTAGTCCCTAGGTGCTTCCTGGTGGTCGGGTGGTCTGGTCAACCTTAGGGTCCTCAGGCTGATTGGGGTCCTCATTAGCTGATTGACAGATAAGCTGGAGAGTGTCCTAAATTATAGGTTTCTCAAAATATCACACCTGTCTTTTTATCAATGCACAGGGCAATTATACTTCCTTTTAGTTAACTCTAGGATCTACAGATTTCCTAGGAATTTGGGGGAGTCAGGCCCAGAAAAGAGAACTGGTTTGTGGAGTAGAGGCTGAAGCGCTTCAGTTCCAGGTTTTTTATATTAAAGTTATATTTTAGTTTTCCTTCCTGCCTGTCTTCTTTCCGTCTACTTCTTTCTTCTATCCTCCATCAGTGGGTCCCGAATTGCTCTAAGCCCAGGGCTGAGCCCAGTCTGCAGGAGTGCTGTGCATAGAACTTTCTGGAAAGCTGCCTAAGGTTCTACATCTGTGCCTCCCAGATGGTGGCCAGGAGCCTCCAAGATGGAGCCACAGAGCCCCTGAATGTGGACTTAGTGAATAACTTTCACTCACCTGTGGTGCTCATGGCTGGGCAGTGGGCGGTGCAGGGAGCTGGAGCTGTGCAGTGGAGACTTTCACAAGGCCTGCTGCTGGAGGGCGGTGGGGAAGGAGTTAAAGGGGCTGCAGGGTGATCAGCAGCGAAGAAGCCGCATTTGAGTAGAGGTGTAAATGAAGCAAGGGGCACGCCCTGAGGGTCTCTGCGGTAGAGAGACTCTGGGCAGCGGGAAGGGCAGGTGCCAAGGCCCTGGGGTGGCCGCAGGCTTGGGGAGAGGTGGGGATGCCTCATGCCTGACTTCTCTTTCCATCCACAGCTTACTCCAGCTGAGTCTGGCTCCAATGGACAGATTCTGCTCCTGCTGTGCGGCTGTCCCCCGGGGCAGTGCCTGGATGACCCGCTCCTTCCTCAGGACCTGGCCTGGAGCTCAGAGAGTCCCTCGGCCTCCCGAGCCCAGGAGTCCCTTCTCCTGGGGCAGACATCACCACTCCTGCTCTGGGGGCTGGCTGGGGACTCTGAGCCCCTGCTGTCCCTGCTGCTCCGAGAGGCTCCCCTTGAAGGGTCCGGAACCCCAGAAGTGCTGGAGGCCAGGCCCCCGCATGTCCCCAGCACCACCGTGCATCCTCGCTGGCTGGGTCATGGGACTGGGAGCCAGGCCATCTCCCCCCCGCAGGAGTCTCCATGTGCTTCACGCCATTCCTTTCTCAGGAGAGGACCTGAGGGTCTGAAAGACACTTGGGACCAGGGAGACACTCGGACCCCAGCGGGGAGAGGAGAGGAGGGAGAGGCGGGGAGGGCTTTGATCAGGATGGAGGGGGAGCTTGGTGACGAAGGGAAAATGGGTCAGGGGAGCCAGGAGAAGCTGGGGAGCAGGGTCTGCTTCCCAGAGGGCCTGCAAGAAGAGAGAGAGACCTTGGAGACCCGTGCCACCGTCTCCTGCCCTGCGCCCCAGCAGGAGTGTCCGGGGTCTCTTCTGCAGGGGGAGGACCCTGTGTCAAAGGAGGCTTCCAATTCCCTGAGCAAGAGGGGGCGGGTGGACAGATGCAGCTGGAGCCCCCCAGGAGAAACGTCACCAGGGCAGGAGCAAGCGGCAGCCCCAGCCACCTGCTCCAGGGCTCCGGGGCCCAGAGCACCACGGCCACCCAGCAGTCAGCTCCCCACCAGGAAGGGCAGAGCCACCAGGAGGAGGGTCCAGGGCACAGAGGGCAGCCCACTGTGGCTTAGGGACACTCTGCTTCTGCAAGACACAAGCCCAGGAGACCAAGAACAGGAAGAGGAAGAGAAGGTGCCGCATGAGGAAGCACCCAGCCCGGGTCCCAGGGATGTCCCCCAGGATCCCGACTCCCAGACGCACCAGGACAAGGAAACGCTGTCCTCAGCGGGAGAAGACACTTTGTGGCAGTTTCCCAGCCCGGCCGTATCAGCCATCGGGGATGCAGCCACCAGTCCTCCATGGACTCTGAGCAAAGGGTGCCTCCGCTATGCGCTCCAAATAGATGAGCTGGAGAGGGACATGCAAGCTTGTTTCCAGCAACTGAACAGCCTGAAGCTCAGCAGCAGGGGTCGAGGGAGGAGGGTGTCCCTGCTGGGGGGAGAAAACTGGAGCTTCGCTCAAAGATGGTGCGCTGGAGGCCAGGACAGAGCCTGCGCTTGGCAGGTCCCGGCAAGCCAGGATTCTGACTTTTGTCTTATGGAGGAAGCAGAGCCTGAGGACGGCGGTGAAGGTGTGGGGCTGGACGAGACCGTGGCCCTGGACACCTGTGAAGAAACTCTTCCGAGGATGACATCTGATAGGGACGTAGCCAGCCAGGACCCTGCAGCCGTGCGTGGCAGCCGGCTCTCCCCACCAGGGGGCGCCCTGGAGAGAGCCAGGACCAGGTTTCATCAGCTCCTCTCTGCGCTGAAGAAAGAGAGAAGCCAGGTCTTCCACGAGAACGCCACGCTGCGGGAAGACCTAGACGGATGCCGTCGAAAGTTGCACGACCTTGAGAAAGAGAGAGAGAGAGAAGCCAGCAGGAGGACCAGGCTGGAGCAGGCCAACGGCGCCCTGCAGGGAGACCTGGCCGGCCTCCGGAGGGAGCTGGGCCAGTACCTGCAGGCCATCTCCGACCTGGAAGACTGCAATGGGAAAAGCTACAGCAAGATCTCCCAGCTCGAAGAGGAAAATGCAAACCTGAAGAGGAACCTGGGCCGGCTGCAGAGAGCCACGTCAGAGAGCGCCAGGAAAGCCCTGGAAAACGGGGAGCTCAAGGCGCTGGTCTCGGAGCTTGGGGCCAGCTCTCACGAGCTGATCAAGGGCTTAGTGCTGGGGATAGAAGACATGATCCAGGCCCTAAAGGGAGAGCACAAACTCCTCCTGCACCGGGTCCTGGCGGGGGAAGCTGCCTTGCAGACAAGCAGGGCTGAGGGACACGGTGGGGGGTCGGGGGAGCGACCCCAGGGAATCACCCAGGGGCCGGTGGACCAGCTCGGCACCGTGGACAAAGAGGTACAGGTGCCTCAGCTTTCAGGGCGGCCAATCGCAAGGACCTGTGGGCCACCCTTGGACTCGGAGGAGTCTGGATGTGACCCATCACTAGTCTGGAGAAATGCTAAAGTCCCTGGTGTCCTGCAAGAGGATGTGGGTGGACCTGGAGGAAAAGAAGCACGTTTGGAAAAAGAGGAGAGAAGACAGTGGTGGTCTGGGGACCAAGGACAAGCCGGGAGGTCCCTGGACAGCCGACCCCAGGTGAGTTGGCTTGCTATTCTCCGTAGCGTTGCCTCTGCCCCGGGCTCTACCCCAGACCCAGGCAGTCCTCCCGCAGCCCGGGAAGGAGGTGCCGTCCAGTCCCCACTTACCAGGTGAGAAAAGGTTGTAGGCACAGAGAAGCAAAGGGGCTTGCCTGAGGTCACACAGCGAGCGGGGCGGAGCCCGGATGCTCACCCAGGAGGTCCGGCTCCAGATCTCCATTTGAGACTTGAACTGCCCCTCCTCGAGGGTTCAGAGGAGCGTGGAGGGGGCTCACACCGAAGATCAGACCTGGGGTTTCCTGGTCAGCGGAAGGGGGGGTCTCCCAGGCAGCCCAAGTCCTCATTCTGCATGTGGGGGTCTTGAATTTTACCGTGGAAAAATCAATGGGTCATGCACCATGAAGGTGCAGCCCCCCTTAGCTCTGTGCTGGAGACCTGTGACTCAGCCCGGACCAATTTCCTCAGCTGTGACAGAGCTCAGCCTTGAAGACTCTGGGGATGAAATGCTTGTGATGTCATCTGTGCTCCCCAACACCCTTGGGACGGGGTCCCACCCCTTGTTCCCTGTCTCTTCCCTCCCTCCCTCCCTCCCTTTCTCTCTGCACCTGGCTGTCCCTTGCTCTCCTCTTCCTCTTTCTCTCTCCCTCTCCTCCTCCCTCTCCTCCCCCTGCCTGCCCTAGCAATTTTATCAACCATTCTGAAGAATCAGCTTTCAGTCTTTTTTTGTGTATGTGTGGTACTGGGGATGGAACTCAGGATTGTTCTATCTCTGAGCTATACCCCCAGCCCTATTTTTTATTCTTTATTTTGAAACCGGGTCTCATTAAGTTGCTGAGTGCCTCACTAGGTAACTGAGGCTGGCCACGAACCCGGATCCTCCGGTCTCAGCCTCCCGAATGCTGGGATTACAAGCGTGCGCCACCACGCCTGGCTCCAGTTTTCAGTCTTATTGGTGGTCTTTGTTGTTTGTCCATATTTGATTTACTTGGCTTATTCTCATACATCATTTTCTTTCTTCCACTTTCTTTTCCTGTGATTTGCTGTTCTTGTTCTTGCTTCTTGCGTTGGAAGCGTAGGTCGTTGGCCTTTCAACTCTTTGTAATCTCTGCCTTCAGAGTTACACTTTTCTCTCTGAGCCTCACACACATGTTGATATCGTGTCTGTTCAGTTGAAAGCTTTAGTTTCTCATTTCTGTCCTGATTTCATTGATGGGTGGGTTACTTATTTACAAGTCGGCTCGAATTCCAAGACTCTGGAGGGATTTATGAGTTATAGTCTTGTTACCAAGTCCGAGTTTTACTTCAGTGTTGTCAGAAAGCATACACGATATCATTTTAATTTTTTGAAACTTGTTGATACCTGTTTTACTGACCAGGTTAGGGTCTGTTTTGTTAAATACCCCCCCCACCCCATCATCAACGAGTATCTGCGGCTGTTCAGTGCTGTGTCATCTGTCTTGACATTTACCAAGATGTGTTTAAAAATTTCCAATTCTGCATCTCTGTATCTTTTCTCCTGGTTATGTTATTTTTGATTCCCGTAATATGATGTTATTTATATTGTTTTATTCATGTGTTTTTTCCTGTTTGTCTCACCTGTTCTGTTTCCTTTTATTCTTTCTTCCGAGCCTTTGTTTCTGGCATTCGTCATATTTTTATGATTCCTTTTTCTTCTTCAGTAGCTTATTGTGCCGTATGTTTTAGTATCGTTCTAGTGATCACCCTAGACATTCCAACATGTAACTTTTAATTATTTAAATTCTCCTTAAATTAGTATTTTCACCATCTCTTCAATCACGCCAAAATCTTTTAATAGTTTCGTCTTGTTTATTCCTTTACTTTTAAAATTACTTTTGTCATGTAGGTTACTCCCATGGATGAGGAACCTTAAAAATCGCCATCACTGTTGTCCTGAGCAACCAATCCTTCATCTTTATATTTACTCTATTTTTACACATTCTTGTGCTGTTTATTCTTCCTCCCACTTCTGTGAATCTGTTTTCCTTCTGCCTTAAGGACTTTTGTGTTTTTTGGTGTGAGGGCTTGCTGGTGATTGATTCTGTCCGTTTCTTTTTATGAAAACAATTTCTTTCACCACTCTATTTAAAAATTTTTCCCATTGGATTTCAAATTTTCAGTAGGCAGGTACTCCCCTTCCTTTGATCCGTCAGGATCTCATACCAGCGTCTTCTTTCACTCATAGTTTCTGTCTAGGGATCAGCTGTAGTTATCAATTTCCCCATGGAAAAAATGTGTGTTGCTTTATTTCTGACTGCTTTTAAAATTTCTGTTTAATCCGTGGTTCTCATTGGTTTGACTGTGATGTGCCTATGAGCGGTTTTATTTGTATTTATCCTGCTTGGTTTTTCTGAGCTTCTTGAAGTTGTGTATTTATGTCTTTTATCAGACTTGAAAAATACTTAGTGACTATTTCTTCAGGTATCTTATTCTATTTTCTTTTTCTCTCTCTCCTCCTAGGTATCTAGACTTTTTGACTGACTCCCTCATCTTTTGAAAACTACATTCTATTTTCCCTCTTTGTGTTTTAGGTTGGATTTCCTCTCAATCTTTCTTTTTCTAATCTTGTGTTCTACTGTGTCTGACCTGGTGAGACTCTCACTTCAGTAACTGTGTTTACAAGGTCTAGAATAATCCTTTTAAAAAGAGAGAGAAAGAGATTCTGATGCTCTGTTGAAGTACTCCATCTTTTCATCCATTGTGTTTATATTTTCATAAGTACACAAAACATGGTTATTTTGTGGCCCAGTATCTGGGCCATCTCTTTGCCTGCTTCTATTGGCTGTTTTATTTCCTGGTGAGCAGCCACCTTGTCCTGCTTCTTGGGTGTGTGTGTGTGTGTGTGTGTGTGTGTGTGTGTGTGTGTGTGTAGGACTTAGCATGGCGTGCCGTGGAGATCCCCGATTACGAATCTTCTTTTAGAGAGGGCGAGTGGGTTTTGCTGTGGCAGGCCATCGGCACTGGATGATTGGCAGGCCACTGCCTGTATCAGCAGGTCATCTCATGCCCGTGCATTTCAGGTCTATTTCAGCTGCAAGCTTGCTGTGACTCCCACCATGGGGCCCTCATGCCTAGCGTCCTTTTAATGGTGTCAGCAGAATTCCCAGAGCATTCACCAAGGCTGTTCCACCTTAGTTGAGTCAGAGCACTGCCCCCTTTTCAGTGGCATGAGACCCTTGAGATCTCTCTGGGGAGGAAGCCCCTCCAGGCGCTGTTCCCTGCTGGGAGAGGAGTTTCACACTGCACCCCACAGCTCATGATTCAGCCGATATCCGAGGGGCGTTTCTAGGACTGTATCAGGGTTTCTCCTCCAGAGTGCTCTGCTCTCTGTTTGTCCCACAAACTCCAGCTGTCTCTGCACCCCGAGCTCCAGTGTTTCTCCTGCGCCCAGCAACACCACTGCTTTACTTTCTTGACCCCTGGTTTGTAAAGTGTTTCATGGGGAATCCAGGGAACTCTGGAACTGATCTTGCTGCGCTTCCTTTTTCTTTAGGATTATAGTCGCACCTTGGATGCTTTTCAGTGCCCAGAAAGAATTATTTTGAGCTGGGCGTGGTGGTGCACGCTTGTCATCCCAGTACTTGGGAGGCTGAGACAGGAGGATCACAGGTTCATGGCCAGCCTCAGCTACTTAAGGAGGCCCTTTGCAACTTAGTGAGACCCTGCTTCAAAATAAAAAATAAAATAGGGCTGGGGATGTAGCTCAGAGGTAGAATGCCTCTGGGTTCAACCCTCAGTTCCACACACAAAAAAAAGAAGGAATTATTCTGATATATTCTCCCCCGACTTCACGGTTTTCCAATCCCAGCTGTGCTGACCTGGTAGGAACTGGAAATCCCAGGAGGTGACTATGGACCTGGGATCTTCAAGGTTGGAAAGAAGCGATGAGAAAGAGCCACGTGGCCAGGCTCTGAGGCAGGGAAGAGCCGGGCGCATCGAGAGACAGCAGCTGGTGTGGCTGGGCTGGGGGGACCAGGAGGGTTGGCGGGAGACAAAGTTGAAGAAACGGACGTGAGATGGATCCCAGGTGGCTTGCGGGCCTCTTTAAGATAGCCAGGTGTGAGCCGGGCGTGGTGGCGCATGCTTGTAATCCCAGCATTCGGGAGGCTGAGACCGGAGGATCCGGGTTCGCGGCCAGCCTCAGCTACCTAGTGAGGCCCTCCGCAACTTAGTGAGACTCGGTTTCAAAATAAAGAATAAAAAATAGGGCTGGGGGTATAGCTCGGAGGTAGAATGCCCCTGAGTTCAATCCCCAGTACCGCAAA
>PVLC010020288.1:0-29483 GCA_004027655.1 Graphiurus murinus | reverse complement strand
ACACAGATCCAGGTGCTGGGAAGGCGGTGCCTGGTGGGGCCGTGGAAATCCTGTCTTTTTTCTGACATTGCACCTTTGTTCTGGCTAGCTGTCGGAGGCTTCACTATTTAGTTGGCACCTACCCCTTGCCATCCTCATTCTCTCTTAGATATGATAGGTAGAGATTGAGATCAGTGTCAAGCAGTGCAGTAAAGCCTTTCTCCTCTTATGTGAGACCCTGCAAGTACAATGATATGGCATGCTAGAATAGAGAGGCAAGTATCTGCCATTTTTATCTATTCAGTGACCATTTCTCCTTTGAGGATCCAATTTCGCATCTTCCCTCTTGGGAACCACATCTCCCTACTCTCAGTCCATGTAACTCTGAAGGGATTTATTCCATCATCACCCCTAGCAGTAGTCCAGAGAAGCAGGCTGGCAGGCATGAGCAATCGGAGCACAGGATTCCCCTGGACTCACTGATTCAGGGTGGGTCATTTGTCGAAGCCTTACCCCGGGACTTTCACTGGCACTACCAAGAAATGGATTTCCCTTTTTCTTTTAGGGATGTTCAGTTTTTATCTCAGGAATCTGAAATGTCGGGTGGTCATTGTCTTGTCTTGTGGTAATATTCTGAGACTGAGGCTATGGCAGGCTGGCTCCCCAAATATCATCAAAATAATTTACTGAGCCAGGTGTAGTGGCACACGCTTGGAACCCCAGTACTTGGGAGGCTGAGGCAGGAGGATCACAGTTTCACCGCCAGTCTCAGCTACTTAGTGAGGCCCTCTGCAACTTAATGAGACCCTGTTTCAAAATAAAGAATAAAAAAATAGGGTTGGAGGTGTAGCTTGGATGTAGAATGCCTCTGGGTTCCATCCCCAGTACTTCAAAAAAGTAGCTTGGAGGTAGAATGCCTCTGGTTTCAATCCCCAGTACTGCAAAAATAAAAATTAAAAATTAAAAAAATAAATTATTGATAAGACAAACTGGAGTTGATTTTCATCAGGATGAAGGAAAGCCCTACTTCGGCAATCTTAATAGGTTCTCAGAGGAGGAAGGACAAAATTGAGACATACCTACTGAGATCTTGAAGTCTGATTTAAGGTTTGTCTCTAATGTGGTAATTTGGTTAGATTCAATAAGGATTGCAAAATAATAGAAATTCGTAGACTCAGAGAAATGGGGGATTTGAGATGAGAGCATGAAAAAAGTGGGGGTATAAACTACTACGTAATATTTTCAATTGAAGAATTGATGAATATTTCACAAAGTTCCTTGAATGAAAAATGAAGTTATTTGCAACTCTTATCTTGCTGGGTAAGAAGTTTCTGGACCAGTAAAATGATGTCGATGATGGTAGCAACATAGTAAGTTCATGTGACTGTATATAGTGAGCCCGGAGTGTGGATGATTTCAGTACAGAGAGCCACCATGGTGGGAAGCAGAGAGGAGAAGGAGGCAGATTCCTGTTAGTGTCACTGGAGTTTTTGAATCCAGATACATTGAAGCCACAATGTGGGGACTGAAAGCTTCTTTGCCTGAATTAGACGTATCCATCTGTGTTGTTGGGTTAGATGAAGAATGTGTCCTGCAGAGCTCATGTGTTAATGTTCAGAGTTAATGTAGTTAAATCTTAAGAGTTGTCATCTCATCAGTGGATAAACCCATTGTAGTGGATTTACAGGGTGGCAACCTAGGCAGGTGGGCGTGGCTGGAGAAGGTGGGTCCTGGGGGTGTGGCCTCAGGGACTGTGCTTGTGTCTTTGAATCCCCGTGCTTGCTGGCTCTGTTGCCTTGAGCTCTAAAAGCCTGGCCTTACATTGACTGAGCCCTAAAAAAAAAAAAAAAAAAAAAAAAAAAAAAAAAAAAAAGCTGTAAGTAAATAAATCTTCCTTCCTCTAAATTGTATGGTTAGGTTTTTTGATTATAGCAGTGAGAATGTTGACTTGAGACACATGTCCTTTCTCATTCAACCACAGTACTCCCCAATAAAGAGGGTGGACTGTGTTTCCCAGCTACCCGATATGGTCTTAGTCATGGGACTATATGGCCACTGGAATATAATCAAGTACATTGGTGACTGTTTCCAAGCAGAGACTCTAAAGCATTTGTATTTCCACTGTCCTTTCTACCTCCTGTGATCAATCATGTGACAACCCTTTCTATGTTGCTACTGTCTGTTCAGACTGAAGACCAATGGGCATTGGAACCAACTTCTGACCCCTGCCTGGCCCAGCCAAGCCAAGCTGTGCAGGAGCCTATGGGGAAGTAAAACAAACATATGCTATTGAAAACCAGTGAGATTTGGAGGATGGTTGTCATGCATTAAAATAATGATGAATATTCAAAGTTCACCCTTGGACTTTTAGCTGTGTGATCCAGTAAGTTCTCCGAACAGCCCAATTGGAGTTGGATTTTTGTTATTTATGAACCAGGGTATTTCTCTATTAGCATTGTTCTCTGCTTTTGTGTCCTTTGGGCTCCCAGGAGCCTCTGAGACATCCCAGATCTTTGTCACGAGAACCACAGCTGAGCCAGATCCTCACCATTCTGTGCTTGAGCATCGATTTTCTTAAAGCAATATTTATCCCTGTTAATGCTCATCTTCTGGCTTGGGCCCAATGTTCCAGTCCAGTGAGATCTTTTTCAATTTGCTTCTTTCATTCTGAGGATTAGCTGTTCATTCTGCATTTTGTCAAACACAAATTGGATCTGCACGACCACCAGAGTCTCCTCCAGGCCCTTGAAACCAGTGGGCTGACCTCATGGTATCGCACTAAAGACTGACCTCCTGGGTGACCCCCCAAAACACAAACCACCATTATTTAGGCCAGATATTCTAGATGAATGTCCACAAGACATAGATACCCTCTGGCCCCCATTTTCCATCACCATGATCTCAGAGGAGTTGTTGAAATCAGGAGATATTACGAAGCAGTGGCCTGCAGCCAAGTCTGCCTTCATGATAGTTTCCAAATCTATCAGCCATGGAGTGACCCAGTTTTTAAGCCAGTGGGTGGGAATTGTCATCTCTCCAGCCAATATATATATATTGTCCAATATATATATATTGTCCTATATATATATAGTCCAATATATATATATATTGTCATATATATATTGTCATATATATATATATATTCCAGCTGTTAAGTTCTAGTTCTGCAATCTGAAGTAGGGTCACTTATAGTCTTTTTCCAACTCTCTGGTACCATCTCTCAAGACTTCTCCGAATCCAAGAGAGAAATACAGAGCCAAACTTTTATTTGCCCCATTTCTGCTTCCTAGACTGACTCTGCACATGGTATATTTTAAAACTTTGGGGAAACTATGTTGCATAAAAACTTTTTTTTATGGCACTGGGAATTGAACACAGGGGTATTCTACCTTTAAGCTATACTCCTTGCCCTTTTTATTTTTTGTTTTTGAAAGAGGGTCTCAATAGGTTGCTGAAAGACTCACTAAGTTGCTGAGGCTGCTCTCCAACCTGAGATCTTCCTGTCTCAGCCTCCCAAGTACTGGAGTTGTAAATGTGGGCCACCATACCTGGCTTACATAACAACTTTTATAATACACCTTCTAATCTAATTATTATTTCATTGCAGTGAAATTTTCTGTTTAGTTGTGTATCTGTCCTGCATGTCTCTGGTCTTGTTGAAAGCAGGAATTAAATCTTGTTGTTATTGAAACACTTGATGTTATTTCTGGCACATAGTAGATATTCAGTCAATATTTATATTGGTTGAATGGATAGAACTTGTTCTGAAGCTCTGTGTGTGTGTGTGTGTGTGTGTGTGTGTGTGTGTGTGTTGGAACAGCTGGGTAATGTTCATCATTAGCCTGAAGCATTGGCTAATGTTAAATTTAAATTAAAATACACTCTTGGGTGACTACATCTTCAATTTCATGGTTGATTCCTTTGTGATTGACTTATTAAGCTGAACCAGGAGTTGCAAACTAAAATATCCCAAGGGGCCAGGAAGGGAACATAGCAAACAGGATGGTTAGACATAACCTGGAAAATATCCCAGTACTTTCCTGTGAATGAATACTCAGTGTTGCCAGATCTGTTCTTTCAGGTTTTAAAAATTATTATTATTTAAAAATGTACTTTAAAAATGGAAGCCTTCATGACTTTTAGACTTTTTAGAGTTTGGGAACTTTAAAATCATAGCTTCTTTTTTTTTTTTTTTTTGCAGTACTAGGGATTGAACCTAGGAGCATTCTACCTCCGAGCTACAACCCCAGTCCTATTTTTATTCTTTATTTTGAAATAGGGTCTCACTAAGTGAGGAGGGCCTCACTAAGTAGCTGAGGCTGGGTGCTAACCTGAATCCTCCGGTCTCAGCCTCTCAAGTATTGGGGTTACAAGTGTGCAACACCACACCCAGCTTAAAGTCATAACTTCTAAAATATTATACATAAAATATATCTATATAAAATATATCTGACATCTAGGCCATCTGTCTGAGAAAGAGAGCTAAATGTTTTATACCTGAAATGGTATTTCAGTTTGCAATGAGCATTTAATTTACAATGAATAACCTTGAGTAATATCCAATAGTATGCTTATTGGTGAATAACACAAACCATTTAACATTGATAGGGATTCACTTAAGGTCCACTTTTAAGGCTTGAGGTTAAATCTGAGTGGGGCATGCAGTATTTTACTAAACAAAATAGATACTTTGAGTGAGGCTTATTTCTGGGTAACTGATCTCCATTATGGCGGAATAATGAAAGTGGTATGTCACCCTTGAAAAGCTCCCACCACACCCCCTGACCTTGTCCCAGTGAGTTGTCAGTAGACAGATATTAATATTCCTAGAGAGAGATGGGCCCCATAATTGCTTATAGCTTGGTCCCATCAATCATTGTTCTTGGCTCGTCCCACTGAGTTTAGTAACTGTTAGTCAAGCATGTTGGAATTCTCTGATGTACTTCCCAAGATAGAAGCCAGAATCTCTCCTTGGGAAAAAAAAAAAGAAGAAGAAGAAGAAAATGACCTTGTTAATCAAACCCTACAGATTTCAAGAAGCAGAAATTCATCTGAGGGCTCTCTCTTAGTAACCATTAATTGAAAAACATATTTAATATTGGTGCCTAATTGACCCAGGATGCCAAATTGATAAAATATCATAAAGCATCACAGAAGCACAGATATTCAAATAACTCTGAATGTTCCCTAAGAACTACTGAGCCTAGGATCTTTGCCTCTCTCTATGGGAATCTGAAGATGCAGAATTCCAGGTTCTGGAGAGTGAGGGCCTGAATGAGTGGAGAAGTGGAAAAATAAAGGTAGAGGGGAACTGAGTGGAATGGGAACAGTGGGGTGCTTGTCCACAGCAGGAATCTGATTCTTTATGCTAATGCCTATCAACTTGTAGAGAAGGATAGGAATGCTCTATTGAGAACGATTTCAAGACCATGCAGTAACTCAGAGGGAAAACATCGGCAATCAACTAGTAATGCCTGCTACCGGCACAGAAAGAGCAATTTATAGCATGCATGCCATGTCTAGGCTACCCTTGGCCAAAGTGGAATGAATAAAACTGAGTATTTTCATAGGATTATTGCTAGTTCCAGTTCGCCTGGGACAATCCCAGTTTATACCTGCTATAGATTAATTAACTTCTGAAAATTATGCACAGTACTCCCCCTTGTTTTTGAGTGACCCGATTTGGGTAATAAGTATTATACAGCCACCTATATTCTGCAAACTTCTTGCATAATTATCATTAGTGCATGTGTTTTTCAAAAAAAATAGTCCTAAACCCCTACCATTGGGGACTGATCACTCATCCTTAGTGGCAATTTTCCATCCCCTGGGCCAGGGTTTTCTGAATATTCTACTTAGAACATCTCAGCATCACACGTCCTTTGTTTCTTTAGGGACATGTATAACTCAAGCTTCCCACTAGAGCACCCTGAACCATTTGGGAATGTCGACACGAGATCACACTTCTCAGCTGCTGCTACATCTCTAATAATTTTTCCTTCTTCCACTCCACCATGGAATAGCATTACATTAGCTCCTGCAATGAAAAAAGAAAAAGATCTAACTCTGCTTCATCTTCTCAATGGGCTTCCTTTATATATTCTTCCATACGAGGTGTCCCAGCTATGTTAATAAATGTTCCTCAAAAGCCCAGCTGAGCAAAAGATAGGAGAACACACATTTGGTTCAGATTTTTCCACAGTAGGCTACAGGGATTTTAATACCTTTTTTGTTTGTTTGTTTAGTTATTTGTTATTGGGGATTGAACACAGGGACATTCTATCTCTGAGCTATTCCACCTTCCCTGGCCCTTTTTAGTTTTTTTTTTTATGTTGTTCACTTTATTTTTAATATACTTTTGTTGGTGCACTGTATCCCACATTATAATGTAGCTTGGAGTGCCAGAGAGACAGCACTTGGTGACCTTCCGCCTGGCTCCCTCCCTACTCTTCCTCTTCTCCACACATGATTTGATATTGGCATTGGTCATTTCATATATGTACATAACTTCAGTGGAAGTGTTTCCTTCATTGGTTTTCCCTCCCCCCTAACACCACCCTGCTCTAGACCCCGTCCATCATTCCATGGGGGTTTCTCTTCCATTATATAAATTCCCTCTTGTATCCCAATTACTTCCTAGCTACCATGTATGAGAGAAAACATAGGATTCTTTGCTTTCTGTGACTGGCTAATCTCACTTAACATAATGTTCTCCAGGTCCAGCCATTTATTCCTGCAAATTATATAATTTTGTTCTTCTTTATTGCTGAGTAGAAAAAAGTCTTGCTAAGTTGCTGCCTCGAACCTGTGACCCTCCTGTCTCAGCCTCCCAAGTATCAGGATTATAGAAGTGCGTCACCATGCCCAGCAGACTTTACCATCTTTATTCCATCTGGGTTTTTCAATTGAGTTCCCAAGGATGGAGCCTGATCTTCTAATACACCACCACCCAGCACAAGTTTATAACTATATTTGCTCTGACAGACACACCAATCAATTTGCTTGATGTAACCTAGCTCTGGGATAAGCCAGAGTTTCTGGACCTCAGCACTACTGACATTTTGATTGGATGGTTCTGCGTTGTGGGGGCATCTTGTGCATTGTTGGATATTTAGCAGTATCCCCGGCCTCCACCCACTCCACTAGATGCCAGTATTAGTCCCTCGCTCCCCAGATAGTAACATCAGAGAGGTCTCCAGACATTTCCAGATATCCCTGGAGAGGGGGACAAAATGGCCACAGGTTAAGAATTACTAGACACTCTGGATATCAAGACAAATAACTCCTTCTATCCTTGAGCATGCTGCACAGGGTACCTATTAATTAAAAAAATTATGATGTAAAACTCTTAAGTGCCCTGGGAAGGATTTGGCAAGAGTGCTAGGAAGCCAAAGAAGGAGCAGGAAAGAGCATCCTCTTTGGTAGGCAAATAAGGCTTTGAGAAGGATGTGCCTCTGGAGCTTGGATGACGAATCATTGTTTCCCAAGTGGGAAAGAAGGAAAACAGCATAGATACAAGCACTGAAATAAAGAGAATAGCAGTGTTGAGAGAGCATGGAGGAATAGACACACTGGGGAGAGTCAGGGATATTATGGGGATCGAGACCCAGATTCAGTTTCCAATTTGGAAACTTGCTAGGATATGAACCAGAACTTTATCTATTGGATGACAGAGAATCACAGACAGTTAGGAAGAGGGTTCAGAGAGGTCTGGGCTTTGGACCATTCACATGGATGTTGGGCAGAGGCAGGACTGGGAGGCAGGCTGCATAGTCTTTGGAATCAGGCCACCACCGACAAGTATGTGGGAATCACGCAAGCCATTTTCCTTCTTTAAGCCCCTGTTTCTTCCTTTGCAAAATGAGTCCTTCCTATCCCCACTGAGGAATTGTGTGAATTATAAAAAGATTACTTCATGTAATATGCTTAGCATATGTAGCTGGGTGGAGTTGAAGCTCATCACATAATCACTCTTTGGATTACAGGGCAGGGTGTGGTTGCAGACTGAAGGCAGGGATACCCATTTAGAGGAGGTAAAGAAACATGGTGGGGACGGGAGCTGGCACAGTGCTTGGGTGACACAGAGAAGGAGATGGATGAATTGATCACAAAAGTTTAAATTCTGTAGCCTCCCAGCAGCAGACGAGCCAGCTCTCCAAACACACACACCGTCCCTGAGTTCCCTGCCACACCCATCTCTGGACATTTCCACGTGGGAAGTCTCTGCCACGTACGGTCTCCTTGACAGCGTGACCCTGCCATCTGAGAGCATTTTGTTCCAGAGAATCAATTAAATGAGGAGCCACCGTTTGAGAGTACATCTCAGGCTCCTTCCACCTTCTGTTTCCCTGTTCCTTTCCGCCGCTCGCCTTCTGTTCCTGGGAAGAGAGGCTGCAAATGACCTGCTTCAAGACCCAGTGACAATTTAATAGAGTGGAGATTCATTAAGACAGTGCTGATGGCAATGGTAGTCTCCGGAATAAAGAAGCAACCCGGAGGATTTCAGTTCTCTCTCAGTTTTCTGACCTTGATTTACAAGGCAGAATTAAGTTCTAGAACAGAAAAAAAAAATACTGGAACTATTGACTTTTAATCACTGGTAGGGCAACAGGGAGTTGGGAGACCTGTAACCTTGTTATTTAATTTTCTTTATAAAGGGAAGTTTCTATAGCATAAAAACATATTTTGATGTGGATGCTATTTCCTTTGGTTTAAAAACTTTCATTCAAAGATATTTTTTTAAGAATAAGTTATTTGCCATGTCAGCACCAAGTATTGGGGGGCACAGTAATAAGCAAGACAGACATGGCCCCCACTTCCAAGGAGATCACACAATACATCCAAGCAATAAAGAAACCACAAAGAAAACTGGCAATTACCCAAAATAGGAGTCCGCTTCTTTTTACTTAGCTAAAGAAAGTGAATCCCAATTTAAAGCATTTAAATATTTTTCAGGATTTTTCCTCAGATCATAAACATATGAGAAAGACAATTTTGTATCCACCTCTGGCAATTTTAGTAATTGACTTAACTCAGAGCCATGACATGACCCACGCTTATTATTACTTTCTTACATACCTAGGAATTCAGGGCCAGGGGGAGGAAAAGAGAAACCATCTTTTTTTTATTATTTCTTAGGACTTTTTCAAAGAATTTCGGTAATAGTATTAAGGTAGAAGTTGGATGTGTGGGCCCCCGAAGTGAGATGTCTCAGCCCCTAATCATCATTATGCTGTCTGCTAGCTCGTGACCTTTGCAGGCTCTTTAGCCTGTCCAGGTCTCTGTTTGTAAAGTGGGATAACAGTACCGACCCCATAGGGTTGTTGTGAGAACCGAATGAGATGGTGCAGCCAAAGGCTTAGCCAAGCATCTGATAGATACATACTACAGATCTTAAGATATAATATTGCAAGCCAAGGTGGTGTGCTATGTTGTCCAGGGAATGTGGGGATGGCTGTGCTGGTCTCTGAGCATCAGCAAGTGGGAGCAAGGAGCAAAGGATAGCTGGTTGACCTGCAGCTTTGCAGTTCCTAGCAAGATGAGCTCGAGTGATTCTGCTCCCTTCTGTAAGCTCTGCAAAATAAAGATTCAGAACAAGTATCTTCTGAGGAAGTAGTGAGAATATGAAAAAAGGGAATACAAAACATCTAGCACCATGGCTGGTGCAGGTCACAGTCCTGATTAAGCGTCTGCAGCATTATCACCAGGAGCAATCACTTTTGCTGTGTAGCCCGCTTTTACCATTCTAATTTACTTAGAAGTAGAGCTTGCAGTAGAGATTTCATGCAAATTGTTATTTATTTATTTATTTATTTATTTATTTATTTATTTATTTATTTATTTATTTTTGGTACTGGGGATTTAACCCAGGGGCGTGCTACCTCTGAGCTACACCTACAGTTCTGTTTTTATTTTGAAACAGGGTCTCACTAAGTTGCTGAGCCTGGCCTCAAACCTGCAATCCTCCTGTCTCAACCTCCCAAGTACTGGAACTTCAGCTGTGCAAATGGTTACATGTGTCAACATGTGTAATGGAGCTGGAGAGGGAGGAGAGGGCAGGACAGGGAGGGAGGCCAAGGAATGGTTCTAGCTGCAGTCTAGGGTAAATCAGACCCCAGAGTGGGCTTTGGAAACTGGATCATGGGGCAGAGTTTATCTTACTCAGAGGGCAGGGACCGAGGTTATTTACCCTTGTATCAATCAGTCACTGGCTGCATATCACTCTTAGGAGAAGGATGTAATTCCCCAGGCATACCCTAGGGAATACTGAGGGAGACAGCTCCATCAGTAGAAAGGGGATCGTGCAGGGAAGAGTGGAGTATGAGCTGAGCATCCACAGGGAGATGACCACACAGGCCTTGGACTGAGGCTCAGGGCAGGCAGGGCACCAGCTGCACCTGCTGCACCCTCCTAGTGCACATGCACATGGTTCTGTCCCTGAGAGCTCCTTTACCTCCTCTTGGTCAGACCCCAGTTCTCAAGGTAGCCTTGCGACCTGGGACATGGCCAAGGAGAGCATGGGATTTGACCAAGCAGAATCATTGGTTCAGGGATTATCATGGGACTTCATGAGAATTGTCCTGGTTACAGAATATGCCCTGAAGAACACATGTATTAATGTTCAGAGTTGATGTAATTAAGTCATGCAGGTTACAATCTCATCAGTGGATAAGTCCATTGTAATGGATTTACTAGGTGGTAACTTAGGCAGGTGGGTGTGGCTGGAGAAGGTGGGTCCCTGGGGGTGTGGCCTTAGGGACTGTGCTTCTGTCTTTGAATCCCCGTGCTTGCTTGCTCTCTTGCCTCTGGCCTCCAAGTTGTGAGAGCAGAGCCCTGGTTCTCTCCCTCTCTCTGCCTCCCACTGCTGTGCCCTGAGATCTACAAACCTGGCCTTCCGTGGACTGAACCCAAAATCTCCAAAAACTGTGAGCAAATAAAATCTTTCTTCCTCTAAGCTGTGTGGTTAGTTGTTTTTGGATTATAGCCATGAGAGTGCTGACTAAGACAAGAGTCAAGGAAACACAAGGAAACTTTTGCTGGGCACATGGGGAGAAAGCTGCAATTATGGGTTATAAGCTGGGCCAGTCAGGGGTCAAACATGGGGACTGAAAATGAAAGTAGCTCAGTGGACGGCAGAGTCAAGATGTAGAAGCAAGCAAGTCCCCAAATAAGTCTGAGGAATCAAGTCATGCCTGAAATTGACTCCCCTATTGCACTTCAAATTTATTCCAATTTATTGCACTTCCCCTCCCCCATTTTAAAGCCCCCTTTTGCTTAGTTCTTTGAACTGAGAGTTCTGGATACCTGCAGCACAGATTCCAACTGATATCATTGCTGTAATGGACCCAGATAGACTATGCAAACCAGAAGCAGTCAATCAATTTACCAGATCATTGTTATGTAAATAAAGTTTCCTTTTGGCTGAGTGAACAGAGCCTTACAAGCCATGGCAAATTTCCAAATTGGGTTTTCTTGGTCTGCAACAGAGAAGCCCATTAGGAGGCTCTGAGGGCATCAGTGCTGCCCCTACCTCTGAGAAGAAGCTTTGCCAGCCATTCTCCCTGGCAGCAGATGGCCAGGTGCAAAGTGACCTCCAGACAAAGTGGCCAGTGCAAGCCTGGCAGCCCAGAGCAGGATAGAGGATGAGATCGCTTCAAAGGAAAGGGCGGCAGAGGTGGAGAGCTGCGAATTGATGGTGTCTTGCAAGAGACAGAAGTGGTTCACTAGAGAAAAAATAAAATGACAAAAATAAAAGAACTCACCCTTTAATGCACACAGACATAACTTTTGATCAGACAAAATGCTTCTTATGATTATTAACATTAAAAAAATTGTTGTATTTCCATTTGTACCTCTAGCTCATTTTCCCCCCTTAACTTTGTTCTCTATGCTCATAAAACATACATACATTGCGTCTCAGAATAAAAAAAAAGAGCTGGGGATGTGGCTCAGTGGTAGAGTGCACCTGAGTTCAATCTCGGGTTCAATCACCAGGGTCCCTAGACCCTGGAAGGTAGAGTGGTGCCTGGCTCATAGTAGAAGCTGCAAATAATTTTTTTGTTGAATGATTAAATGTTATAAGTGACACAATAGTTATGCTAATGACTGCAAGTCCAATGAGAGTCATCTCCTCTTTCCCTGGTAATATTCTGTGTCCAATATTGTTGTAAGTACTCAGGGTTTTTTTTTTTTTTTTTTTTGGTTGCTGTTAACCTAATGTATCTTTTCAGCCTTTGACTTTTATCCTATTTGAGTATTTATCTTTAAAATGATTTTGTGGAGGGAGCCTTTAGGAATATATAAAGGCTCTCTTTACATATATGTGTGTGTGTGTGTGTGCATGTGTATGTATATGTATATATGTTTTATAAAAAGACTTTTTATATATATGTATACATATAAAACATATATTTATGTATTTATACATGCGCATATATAAAATATGTATATATATAGAGAGAGTAACATATAAAGAAATTCAATAATTAACCTCCTTGAACTCCAGATTTCACTGCCCTCAAATTAGATAGCCAGTATTTGCTTTTGGTATTATTTATATCTTTTCATTTTTCACACTGCTCAAAGATATGTAAAACACACATTTACACTGCATCTCTTACATATTAATTTATTTTCTTTTCCTTCCTTCCTTGCTTTCTTGTTCTTTCTCTAACTCTACGAAGGATACCCCTCCAAGCTAATGTGTCATCCGTGATTGTGCGTTACAATCACCTGGGAAGTTTTCCCGCAACCCCAGCGATTGAGCCCTTCCAGGAACTGGAATCCCTTTGGGCACAGACATTTTAAAGATGATTCTAATGTGCAGCCAGGGGTCGAGAGCCCCCGCTCTCTCTCATCCAATACATATGGATGTAAATCATCCATTTAATATCTGCATAATATTCACAGTAAGGATACATCAGAATTTATTCACCTGTTCCCATGTTTATGTTCATTCAAATTGTGCCTGATTTCTTTCCTTTGTGTTCTGTAGTTCGGTGCAGAAAATTTCATTACTATACGATTTTTTTGCCAAGGGTTATACCTTTTATCATTTTATGATCTCTCATTTTGAAACATTTATGCTTTTGGCCTCGAATTACATTCTGCCGGCTGTCACTATTACAGCTCGCTCTTTCAATTGTTTTTGCATTTGCCTGCTGTATCTTCACCCGTTCATTTGTTCACAAACATTTGTTGTCACTTGTTTTAGGCATAAACAGCATATAGCTGAAATTTTTTTTAAAAGTCCTTATCTGAAAGTCTTTATCTTTTTAGAGGTGCATTCACATTTTTAATAAGAATCCAAAAGAGCCGGGCAGGGTGGTGCATGCCTATAATCCCATTACTTGGGAGACTGAGGCAGGAGGATAACAGGTTGGAGGTCAACCTCAACCCTCAGCAACTTACTGAGACCTTGTTTCAAAATAAAAACTAAAATAGGGCTTGGGGTGTAGAATGTCCCTGGGTTCAATCCCCAGTACCACACACACACACAGACACACACACACACACACAAAAATCCAGAAGGACTATGAAGTCCTTGAACTCCAAATGAAAGGACATCATGGCAGAGTCTGCTGACAGCGTGACAGGGTGCTGCAGGACGCCCTCTTCCTCCCACCCCCCTGACCCTCTCAATTCTGGATACTTGCAGCTGTCACTGAAGACACTTCTAACTGCACATGCAAATTGCAGATGTGAACTGTTTCTTTCTTAATTTTATCACTTTTCCCTCCTCATTTGCAGGAGGCTTACATTATTAGCACTTGTCTAAACAATGCAGCTTCTCCTCATATCTCTGAGAAAGTGTCACTGATAATTTCCCAGTGATGTCACCCTTGAAAGCACCGCTCCAAGGCCCCCACTCTGCATCACGGCATTGTTCAGAAAATGCCTGAACAATCCAGAGTGACTCCCAGCTCTGACACCGTCGTAAAAGTGCAAATTGAAAAGAAATCAGAAAACTTCATTTCTGTTCTTGAGACTCTCAAAACTCTGCATTGCTTAGGTATTCCACATGTGCATCTTAGCTCATTGATGGGGTGGGGCTGGGAGACAGAGGCCGTTTCCTGCTGGAGCTGAAGAATCAAATCTCCACCACCACCTCTTTTTCTCACATCCTCAGCAGCAAATTAAGCATTTGGGGGAATTATTGACTCCTTGCCTCCCCAGCTTCCCCCCCATTGCCTGTTTGCTGGGTGGCCTTGGGCAGGTTGCTGAATGTCTCTGAGCACTGGTTTCTTTACCTGTGAATTGGGACCTCACCCTAAGCCAGGGACAGGCCGCACACCTCCCACTGCATGGTGAGCTCGGGCCAAGTGGATGCAGCAAGGGGGTATTTGCCAACTCCTCTCCAGAGAAGTTGCAAAACACAGAAGAAATGTAATGGTATCAACAAGCAATCACACCATGCCCTGGACTCTAAAATGTTCTCCTTCTTCCCTTTGATCTTGCTGTAATGGATAATGCCCATGGAACTCACTGTTGCAGTCTAAGTCCCTCACAAGATTGCAGGAGAGGAAACCAGCGCCATCAGAGAACAGAGGCCTGGACTATCAAGTGTGAGGGGCCAGTTATTCCCGTTCCTTGAGCCCGGTCCACCTGGTGGCTTGCATATTCATGGAATGTCCAATGCAGATAGGATGCAGCTGCTTGCTGAATGGGCTCCCTGGGCTGAATTTGGGGATCCTGGGGAGGCCTCTCCATGCTGATGGGTGGTGAAATGTCCTCTTCAGGGGTTGCTCTGTCCTGCCCAGTGTGGTCCTTTGGAATAATAAGAAATCACAATCCATCAGCTTTAAGAGCAGATGTGTGTGCTCTGACTGAGATGTCGGGGGGCAGTCAGAGCACAGAGTCAGAGGTGTGGATATGGATTGAGGAGCACAGAGCCTTATTATAGCTGCTGCAGAACTGTTCTAGAGATGGCACACTGACCCTTTCTCAGGAGATGTGGATGCAGGTGGGCTAGAGATGGCGGTCTGTGGAAATCTGGCTTGGAAGAGTGCTGGAGAAGACTCAGTGCTTACTGTCTGGGGTATCTAGTACATTGCTTCTCCAGCTAATATGCACACGAACCACTGAGCATCCTGTTGATACAGGAATGTGAAGCTGGGCCTGGTGGCGCACCCTTGTAATCCCAGCATTTGGTAGGCTGAAACCTGAGGATCCAGGTTCGTGGCCAGCCTCAGCTACCTAGTGAGGCACTCCACAACTTAGTGAGATCCTGTTTCAAAACAAAGAATAAAAAATAGGGCTGAAGGTATAGCTCGGAGGTAGAATGCCCCTGAGTTCAATCCCCAGTACCGCAAAAAAATAAATAAATAAATAAAAAAAACAGGAATGTGTTTTAGTAGGTATGGAGTAGGAGCTGAGCCTGCATTTCCTGATGGTCAACAGGTCAACAAGGTCACCCCTTAGGTCCAAGTGTGTAGACCAGTGGTCTCCTCATGGTGCTCCAACCTGGTTGCAGGTTAGAATCACCCAGAGAGTTAGTTTTTTTTTGTTTTTTGTTTTTAAGTAGTGCTACTAGAGATTGAACCCAGGGCAATCTACTTCTAAGCTATCCACCCCCAGGCCTTTTTATTTTTTAATTTTGAAATAGGGTCTTGCTAAGTTGCTGAGAGCTTCACTAAGTCACTGAGGCTGGCTTTGAACCTGTGATCCTCTTGTGTCATCCTCCCAATACTGGGATTATAGGTGTGTGCCACCAGGACTGGCTTCTGAAGAGCTTTTAAAACTCAGGAATCCCCAGGTGTGGTGGCACACACTTGTAATACCAGTACTTGGGAGGCCGAGATGGGAGGATCAGGGTTCTCGGCCAGCCTCAGCTACTTAGTGAGGCCCTCCAAAACTTAGTGAGACCCTGTTTCAAAATAAAGAATAAAAAATAGGGCTAGGGGTGTAGCTCAGAGGTAAAATGCCCCTGGGTTCCATCCCCAGTACCATACAAAACAAAAAAACAAAGACAAAAAAACAACTTAGGAACCCGCATCACTCCTATTGAACACTGAATCGTAGAGTGGCACCCAGGAATCACTATCTCTGTAAAGTCGCCCAGGTAATGCCTACATAAAGCTAAGTCGGAGAGTCCACCGTGACTACTGCACATTGTAATCACCTGGGGAGTCAAAAGGTACCAATGTGTGGCCGCCCCTCACCCAGGCTGCATCTCTTGAGTTGTGTGTGGGGTAGGGAGGAGGGACCTGAGCATGTTTACATTTTAAAAACTTCAGAGCTGATTATCTGCAGACAAGTTTGGTACTTGGAGATACAGAGGGAATTGACGTCTGTGGTTCTTTTCAACCAAGATTTTGTGAGTTTTTACTGTTGCTATCATTTGGAGGGGGGTGGGTACTGGGGATGGAACCCGGGGCATTCTACCTCCAAGCTACACCCTTAGCTCATTCATTCATTTATTCATTTATTTGTGGTACTGAAGATTGAACTCAGGGGCATTCTGCTTCCAAGCTGCACCCACAGCCCTATTTTATTTTTATTTATTTATTAATTTTTTTGGGCAGTACTGGGGATGGAACCCAGGGGCATTCTACCTCTGAGCTACACCCCCAGCCCTATTTTTTTATTCTTTATTTTGAAACAGGGCCTCACTAAGTTGCAGAGAGCCTCACTAAGTAGCTGAGGCTGCCCGTGAACCCGGATCCTCTGGTCTCAGCCTCCCAAATGCTGGGATTACAAGCATGCACCACCATGCCCAGCTTTATTTTTTAATTTTGAAACAGGGTCTCACTAAGTTGCAGAGGGCCTCACAAAGTTGCTGAGGCTGGCCACGAACCTGTGATCCTCCTGTCTCAGCCTCCCAAGTACTAGAATTACAAGTGTGTACCCACCATGCCTGGCTATTTATTTGTTTTTGAAACAGGGTCTTGCTAAGTTGCTGATATTCTTGCTATGTTCCTGAGGCTGGCCTCAAACCTGCCATCCTTCTGTCTCAGCCTCCTAGATACTGGATTACAGGTGTGTACCACCATGCCCAGCTACTGTTGTTACATTTAGAGATGTTATTATTGCTTTTGGACTTAGCTCTGTATCAGCAGCCTTAGAGCCACAACTTCTACATTCCCATTCAATATTCCACCTCTTTATTTCCCCTTCCCAATTGCAAAAGTAACAACTGTTTATTGCTGGAAATTTGGAAATACAGAAGATTGCATCAAATGAAATTTGCTTTAACGGCATTCCCAGATATATCAAGTGTTCCAATAGTTCTCCCTGAATATAGCCACTGCTTCCATTTTAGCTTATGTTATTTTTATTTTAGTAATAATACTTTAGCAGAAAGGATACTTAACATGAGACCTACCCTCTTAGCAAATTTTAGGTAGACAATCAAATCCATTCTTTTTGACTGTGGGTATAATGTCATACAGCAGATCTCTAGAGTTTTTCTTTCTTTCTTTTTTTTTCATTTTTGCTTAATAACTCTTATACCCCTTTGTCCCTAACTCTTGGCAACTATCATTCTACTCTTTGTTTCTCTGAATTTGGTGATTTTATATGACTCAAATAGGTGGAATCATACCAAATCTGTTGTTCTGTGACTGGCTATTTCACATAGTATAATGTCCTCTAAGTTAATCCATGTTGTCCCATTCTGCAAGATCTTTTCCCTTTTCAAGGATGAGTAGTATTCCTGTATATGTAGTGTTTTATCTATTCACTCATCTGTTGATGGGCATTTAGGTTGTTTTCATATCCTATGTAGTGCTGTAATGAGCACAGCTGTTTCAATATCTCTTCCAAGTCTTGCTGTCAATTATTTGGATAAATATCCAGATGTGAGATTTCTGGATCACGTGGATAGTTCTACTTTTTATTCTTATATTCTCCCAGTGTGTGTTTTTTTATTTTGCAAGTTTATAGTTGTTTCATAGTCAGACTTTCCTTCTCCTGAACATATAAAAATCACTCTCCATATTTTCTTCTATAAGATGTTTCTTAAAGATTATAAATTATCATGATTCATTTAACCACTTTCCTACTCATGATAAATATTTAGATTGCTCCTAACTGAAGTACAGTTTAAGAAAATGTAGATGTGGGATGCAGGTTCAGAGGGCAGGGACATTTCTTTAGAAGAACAGATTCATACTGTGATATTCGGGGTTCATGGCTGTGATCCATTTCTAAATATCCGGTGCCTTGCACATAGCAATCATCTAATCATTGGGTGAATGAGTGAATGGATAAAATGAGTCACTGAGTTTCCAGCATTTAATGAGGCAACTGGCCCATAGAAGTCATTCAACCAGTGTTTGTGAAATGAATAAATGAGTGAACTCTAAAGAAAACATTAAAAAATCATTTTCCTTGCCTAGGGATATGTCAAGAGGCTGGCACCAGAGTATACTTTACCATCTGCACCAACAACCAAGCCTGATTTCCTCCAAAACTTCCCCAAAGTGAGGGCACACATCATACTTTGCTCTTGGTAAGCTTTCTGGAAATTAATTGTTCTACTTCTTAAAGACCTTTTCTATGCAATAATTTAAAAAACCCTCTACCATAGCAATTATCTATAATTACTAATGAAAACAGGTGTCTTAAATGCCTTTTCAAATTGAGACATGAATGGTTCATTATCTTAGTAGACAACTACCAATATCCAATTTTCAATGGGATATTGAGATCAAACGTAACGTGGGAGATTGTGGGGCCACACAAAGGAAACAGGAACTTCCTGGATGCTGCTCACTAGAAGAAATTTGGCAGAAGGGCAGAGGTTGACAAGCATTAACAAAAGAAGCAGAGAGCTCCTTGGGAAAAAGGAATACCGCCTGGCCAAGAGAAGTATAAAATAGCAAATATGAGCAGGAGCAGGTAAAAACCTACTCCAAAACCCTTTAAATGGAGGGAAATGAACTCAGTTTCTCTATCTGTTGAGTGGCCATGAGAAATGTTCTTTAGCTGCAGATTCCCTTTTACATATGAGCCATCTGGCTGTTGTGGGAAGGATACTAAGAAAAGCCAGAAAGAGATTAGCATAGTGACTGGGATATGCCTAGAGATCAAGGTGATGACTCTACCCTCTCCTTTTGCCTCTGAAATCCTCTTCAGAATGTAATTTCTGTGAACTTGTGATAATAAAGGTGTACCCCTGATAACAGGGTATCTAAGCACAGCAGAAATTAGAACCCTAAGCTCATTTCCCTGGACTTCCTGTTGTGGTACATGCTGGGAGTTGTAACTTGAGCAGGTGCATAAAACAAGGAGTCCATTTGGAGAAACTGAGAGGTGTCAGAACTTGGTCTGGCTGGCTCAGGACATAGTCTCCATGTGCTTGGGAGGTGGATATATTTTCCTCAGGACACTGCAGATACAGTATTTTAGATTTAGTTGGAAATAGTGAAGTGGAGTCCCTATTACTTCTAGTTTTGTTCTTCTGGGATGCCCCACTGTAGTCCAGAGAATGGAGTATGTGGGATCTGTCCTACTAACAATACAGCTAGTACTGCCCCTCTTGGACTTGGCAATTTCCAGAAAACATGAGTCACAGAAGCCATTCTGTTAAAAGATTTCCATGGTCTAATGCACTTGAGGAAAAGCATATACTCCCTTTCCCTCCTGTGAAATTCACCATGGGAATGGACCTATGAATGCAGTCAAAATCCTATAGCACAGAAACCTGATTAACTCATATTTCCAAATCTATCTGGCTGCAGAAGTCTTTTGTATGTGAGAACCATCAACATCCCACTTCATAGTGTTCTGTGGATCATGTTTTAAGAAACATTGGCAGAACCAGGCATGTTGGCGCATGCTTGTAATCCCAGTACTTGGGAGGCTGAGACTGGAGGATCCTGGTTCGTGGGCAGCCTCAGCTACTTAGTGAGGCCCTCCACAACTTAGTGAGACCCTGTTTCAAAATAAAGACTAAAAAATAGGGCCGGGGATGTAGCTTGGAGGTAGAATGCCCCTGGGTTCAATCCCCAGTAGTACCACAAAAAAAGAAACATTGGCATATATATATATATATATATATATAGATAGATAGATAGATAGATAGATAGATATAGATATAGATATAGATAGATAGATATAGATATCAAAAATTTGATGGGGACACCAATGAGAAACAAATATATATATATATAGATAGATAGATATAGATATAGATATCTATATCTATATCTATATCTATCTATCTATCTATATATATATATTTGTTTCTCATTGGTGTCCCCATCAAATTTTTGCCTCTATGCATCTGTGTGAGTATGTCCATGAGACACTGAGCTAAAGAGCAATTTTTTTTTGTCCATCCAATAGTCTGGTGTATTTCTCTTTCCTCCTTCCTAGCAGGTGAGCCTAGCATGCTTCTAGTCATGGAATCCTCATCCTGCCTCCATTGTAAGTTGCCAGATAAATCATAAGACACCCAGTTGAATTTGAGTTTCAGATAGAGAATGAATAATTTTTTAGTCCATACTTATACTTGATATTTATTTGCTAAATTGGGCAAACCTCCCATTTGGGTGGATGTGCACCCCAAGACTGGCCTGTCATGGAACTCAATTAGTCTGATTCATACTGCCTGTGTTAGTCAGCTTTTTGTCACCATGATCGAAACACCTGACTTAAACAACTTAAAGGAAGAATGAATTATTCTGGCTTATGGCTTCAGGGACTTCAGTCCATTGCTTCTGGACCTGTGGTGAGGCAGAACATCATAGCATAAATGCATGGCGGAAGAGAGCTGCTCAACTCATGGCAGTTAGGCAGAGAAAGAGAGACAGAGACAGAGACCAGGGGCAAGATATCCTGAATGGCACAACTCCAAGGACTCGTTCTCCAACTGGTTCCACCTCCTACAGTTCCCTCCACCTCCAGCAACCTATTCAGCTGTGAATTCACCAATAGGCTTATCTGTTGGTGAGGCCAGAGCCCTCGTGATCCAATCCCTTCCCCAGACCCACCTCTGAACACTGCTGTCTTGAGGACCCAGCCTTCAGCACATGAGTCTCTGGGGAATACTTCACATACAAACCATAGCACTACCTATTCCAGAAATTGGCATCCTACCCAACCCAGGACAATCAGAGAACCTCCCTTTGCAATTCCTGATTCGGTACTGAAGGGGAGGCTTTACCTTTCATTGCCACGGAGCTAAAAGAATGGTAGTGACGGTGGATGGCCATCTTTCCCTCCACTGGGGAAAGGTTGTCTGTGCAGGGTGAAGATAAGGCCACCCCTATGGAAATGAAAGCTAAGAGATGGACGGAGCTAGCTCTTGCTGTGTCAATGATGTCTCTGGACTTACTCCTGTCTAAAACTAGTTCTGTCTCTCGCTTGCCAGCTACACCAGTCAATACATCTCTGTTTCCCCCCTTAAGCTTATTTGAATTGCAATGACTATGGAAGCATAGCTGGTGCTTCTTTTCTGCTGCCACATGCCTGCCTGACTTGACATTTATTTACCATCTACTCTGTCCCAGGCTTGTGCTAGGTGATCCTCTCAGCACATCAGCTGGCTTTTAGGACTATTCAGGTCACTGCCTCAGGCCTCACTGAACAACAAACCCATGAAGCCAGCACTTATAGGGGCCCTTCCTCCCACCCCCAGCTCCCCACATCTTGCCACTGCTGAGTTGCTGGATTCATGGTGTCTGGATTTGTGTGGGGCCCTGAAGGATCAGCACATTTCACCATGAATCCCATGCAAAAGCATCAACAGTGATTTGCGGCAAACCTCCCTCCAGGTAGCTCTCCATGGAATGAGGAGATGCTTCTTTCCACAGTGTAGTTTTTCACATGTAGGGCTCAATGTGGAGCAGAGGTCTGATAGCTGCATAAGAATGAAGCCACGGGGACCTCTCTGCTGCTTGGTAGTGGGTGGAGGTCCAAGCTTCCTAGTTCAAGATCGTGCATGCTATGTGTGGAAAGCAGAGCGACTGAAGGGAGAAGGTCACGATTCTCTCAAAGACATTCCTTGGGAGGAACCAGGCTCTTCTATTCTGGGACTAGTAGCTGCCAAACAGATCACCTAATATTGCAGATTTCTGGTGTGTGTGTGTGTGTGTGTGTGTGTGTGTGTGTGTGTGATGGTTTGAATATAGAATGGTCCCCAAAGGCTCATGTGTTAAAAGCATGTCCCCAATGCAACATTATTCAGAGGTGAAATAATTGAACCAAGATTCTAATCTCATCAGTGGATGTATGGCTTAGTAATTTGAATGGGAGCCCGGAGTGGTGATGTTCACTTGCAATCTCAATACTTGGGAGGCTGAGACAGGAGGATTGTAGGTTCATGGTCAGTCTTAGCAATATGGTGAGGACCTTTACAACTTAGTGAAACCTTGTTCCCAGATAAAAAATAAAAACATAGGGATGGGGGAGTGATTCAGAGGTAAAATGATCCTGCATTCAAAGTCTAGTAACACAAAAATAGTAATTTGAATGAATGGGTTTATTGGGTGGTAATTTAGCTAGGCAGGGCATAGTGGGAGGAGGTAGGTGACAGAGCATGGCCTCTCTCTCGCTGTCGCTGTCTTTCTGCTGCCACTGACTTGAGCTTAACTTTCCTATGCCACACTGACCACCGTGATGTCTGCTAACTGTGGACTATACCTCTGAAATCGTAAGCTAAATAAATGTTTCCTCCTTTATGTCGTTCCTGTCAGGTGTTTTGCTCACAGTGACAGAAATGTGGAATAACACAAAATGTTATTCAGAAAGATGTTGTTAAGAGAAATAACATGAAATCCTGTTTGTTCAGGGACTGAGGTGGCCCTGGTGTCTTCTTAGCTTCCTCTTCCCTTTTTGTGTGTTCCATTTGATCTAGCTGTTGTGAATTACCAGTGAGCATTTTTGTGGATGTAGATTGGGAGTTTTTAATCTCTGTATCCCCCAAACCGAGTACGAGATCTGGAACAATACTGATTATTGTAGAAATGCACTAAAAAAGTAGCAGTGTCTCAAGTCTCTGTTCTTACGTTGGGTGTCCCTTGAAGGTGTTCTACCTCACCTGTGTATTTAGTATAGTGGAAAGCTATTGCTTTCCTGGAATCTATTTTCTTTTATACTCTCTCTAGAATCTCTGAATTTTGAAAAGAAATTCCTCAGACATTGACACTAACATCTGTTTCTACGGTTAGAACATGTGACCCAGCCCAGCCAATCAGCAGCTTCTATCCCCCTGGCTATGGTGATTGGCTCTGGGGTGGCCTTCTGACCTATGCTGATCCAATCACAGGGAATCTCAGGTGTTTGGTGGTCACTGCGGACCACAGACACCTTTTCTTCTGGCTGCTGTCTTGGGTAAGTGCTAACTAAGCCTTAGACTGCTGCTGACAGGAAATCCATCCCCAAGACACAGATATAAGAACTGTAGAAAAAACAGAGCTGCCAACCTACAAACCCAAGTGATATTTTCAATCTCTGGGGTAGGCCACATCTGAAATCCACCCAAACTATAGACTGTTTTTGTTGCACACATTGACAAATTCTCTCCCTCTTCCTCATTTTAAAGCCAATGCAAGTTTAGTTTTTCATTCCTTGGAATATAAAGTCTGGACTGATACACAGAGCCCCACTTTCTTCACCATGAACTTTTTTCCAGTAAGATCTACTGCTTTAAAATCAAGCCAGTCATTCCAATTGGTGTGATTGACTTTAGCTGGAGCCCAGGCTGCCTTTTGATCTGTGGGGAATACCTCCCACCTCTTCTGTAATCCAGCCTGTCAGCAGTTATCGAACACTCACTTTGTCCTAAGCACCAAGCCAGATGCTCTGAGACATCCCAGTAATAGCAAAGATCCCGTCTGCACAGTGCTGGCAGTATAGCAAAATACAAAGAACTCTGAGCCAGTGCTTAAGAAATGTATGCTCGCTCTGCCCCCAAATTTTCTGTGTACATTGGGGGCTCATCAGTATCCCTCTCTGGGCATTAGCTTCTTGTCTACAGTGTGAAGTCAGTGCTGGACAATTCTCTAAAATTCTTTCCAGCATTAGCATGTCACCTCTGAGAATACAAGTCATTAAATATACTTGATGCTCTGCCTGGTCAAACTAGACAGCTTCAGGCTCATTTACCCTACCGATATTTGTTAGGAGTCTGTTGTGTTCTAGTTGTTAGAGACCCAGCAGTGAACTCAATAGACACTTGCTCTCCTGGAGCCCACGTTCTAGTGGGGGAGCCGGCTATGAGGGCAGTAGCTTAGAAAGAGATAATGGTGCATCCTCCGTGTTTGCAGGTTCCATATTAGAATACTTGCTTACTGTGTGGCTGGAGTTCATCTGTGTCCCTCAGTCAAAACTCATGTCACTTTCACAGTCACTTACAGTCATGCACAGAACTGTGCAAAAAAATAAAGTTGTCCAACATTTGCAGTTGAGGTTGAGGTTGAACCAGGCGATGCCCTGCCTTCTTGTTTTAGGTCTCCTACTCCAAACCAGGGGCCTTTCTGTGACCTACCTAGAGCCATATTTTCACACTCCTGTTGATGATTTTACTGTTTTAAACAGCCTCCAAACACAGGGCTAAAGTGCTCTCTGTATTCCTAAGCCCAAGAAGACGTCAGGAGGAGATATGTATAAGACAACCTTCGTTCTAGTGCTATTGGCCATGAATTCGATGTTCATGAATCACTCCAGATAACAAAGGGTCTTTACAGAAACGCACACAAGAAGGGCGATGTATTGATTGTTTAAAATAATGCTGTGGTCAGAGGCTCACACATCTCACCCTGGATTTCCCCATAGAGCAGTGGCTCAGGGTTTGCTAATTGAGACCTCTTGGAGACCTGAAGCATAACAAGAAGCTACTCTGCAGGATGTCAGATTGCAGTCAGAGCTTTGCAGGAAAGCAAGGGAGCGAATTTGTATTTTAAAAGGGTGTCAGGACCAGGCAGAGAAAAGGGCACCTTATATGTGAGTGTGCTTCTTGTGTTTGTGGTGCTGCTGGGGACTGGTGTGACTGCAGAGGAGTGAGCCAGGGACAGTGAAGTCATATGTGGTTGAGAGAGTGGTGGGGACAGTTCCTGTTGGGTTTGGTGAGTTCCTGCTAAGACTGGCTTCATTCTGAAGCAAAATGGAGAATGGCTAGGGCTTTATTTATTATTATTTATGCATGTGTGGGGGGGGGTACTGTGGATTGAACCCAGGGGAATTCTGCCTTTGAGCCACACACCCCCCCTGCCCTGTTTTTATTTATTTATTTATTTTTATTTTGAAACAAGATCTCAAGTTGCTGAGGGTCTCACTGAATTGTTGAGGCTGGCCTTGAACCTGTGATCCTCCTGTCTCAACCTCCCAAGTACTGAGATGACAGGCCCAGCATGGAGTATTTTGACAGAGGAAGGGCATGACCTGAGTCTGTTCCAGTGGTTGTGGTGTTGAGAGCAGACTAGCAGGAGGAGGAAGAGAGAAGAGAGTTTGTGGGAGACTGTTTCAGTGGCAGAACCTGGGCAGGCGCAGGCTGGTGGCCAAGCTCTAAGGACAGACCTTCCCTGTCTCCATGAGCCTCCTGCCTCAGCAGGGGTGGCTGGGAGCTTGAGAGGCTCTTTCTTGTTGCAAAAGTCCTTGAACTTGAGCAGTAAATTATCCTCCAAGTCCCATTAGCGCACCTTGGCATGGTTCTCTCCCTCGACTCCCTGTGCCATGCTCCTCCTGAGAAGTGGCTATAAATAACCCGAGATCCTGCTCTCATCCGGGAAACAGTGCCCAGAGTTGCCTTCCGGACACATTAATAACCACTTGCTCCTCGCCCCCAAATTAATCTTGTTAGGAGGCAGCTTTGCCAGGGGTATTTTCTAATCGACATTTAATCCCCACACTCCCATGTCCTGCTAGTCACTGAGCTGAGCTTCTCCTGAGTGACCTCACCGGTGGATGGGCTTCAGGTTGAAGTCCCAGCCCAATAACCTTTTCAGACAAATCCATTGCACTGATATATGGAGACTGTATTTTTGGTTTAGTTCTCTGAATGCATCTTCATGGCCCAATCCATGATTGCATGCCACTTGGACCAATTTTGTACAAAATCTCTGCTTCAAGGAAAAGGTAAGAGATTTGAATTAGAGTCTCACCAGCACCTTAGGAAGCTCCCTGGGGAGCCGGGGAGAGACTCCATTGAGCACATACTCTGTTCATTCATTCCATATCTGTTCAGCGCCTATTATGCACCAATTATTGTTTTAGGTGCTGGGGAAAGAGCTGAGTGCCGAGTGATACACTCTCAAGAGAGAAGTGTTAATCACTTAACACCCACTGAAATCAGACTGTGCTGAAAACTTAACCCTGGCATGCACTAATTGTGTGACTTTGGGCAGGTCATTATACCTTTTTGTCTTTCAGTTTTATTGTCTATAAAACAGGACACAGTAAACATATCTGGATCAGAACTCAATTAGATGAGTTTGTTTTAATGTGTTTGGTATAAGCCTGGCTGATAATGCTTGATAAATGATGAGAATAAACATATATTCTGAGGAGGACTTTAGGGAGATCTGAGAGGGAATGAAGGGGGACTGGCCTGGTGGCGTTGGGCTCTGTGCTTTATATAACGCATCTCGTCTAACTCCATACAACCTTGAGAATTGAGTTGTGGTCTTATGCCATTTTAGAGGACTCCAGGCCAGCTAGATTGTAATAGGATTTTATTTTTAATCTTTCACAGTCCTGACATTTATTTTATGTAACAATGAGATGAAGGTCATCGTCTGGCTGAGATTCTGAGATCTCTGGACCTCCCCAGCTGGAAGATTTCACATGGCCCCTGTAATAGTGGAAATTATGCTCAGTAGTAAGGGAATTAGTTGGTACTAACTAAAAAAGGAGGTGACCATTTGGTAACTCACGGGAAAGTGATGGTTAAGCCTCAACATAATGCCTCAAGGAATTTGCTTTAGAAATCAGAAGTGTGATTTTATACATGCTCCTGTGCGTATGTGTGTGTGTGCGTGTGTGTGTGTGTGTCTGTGTGCACATAGGTTTAAACATTCAGAATCACTATGTCAGCTCACCAGCCAAGAAAGGTTCACACAATAGTGTGTGTTACGATCTAATCTTTTCTATCTTTGATGGCTGTGATATTTTTGACCCACTGAGCACAGAGGCTGAAAGTCCCATGGACACAAGTTCAAGTCCTTGCTCTCCTTTTTTGCCAGGTGGACCTCTGTTCTGTCACCTGACAAATAGAGATGTCATTGGTGGCCACTGCAGAGAGTTGTAGGAAAAGTTAACCCAGACAGTGTAAAACATAACGCCTGGCACAGAGGGAGAAACAAGGTGCCTCCTAGGAATAGCTCTTAATTGGAAATGGCAGTAGAAGATGGGACAAGAACAACTTGGTCAAGAAATAGACCCTCTTGGGCCTCAGTTTCCTCACCTAGGGAATGGGATCTTTTTTTAAGATGATGATGATGATGATGGTGGGGTTTTTTTTTTGGTGGTGGTGGTACTGGGGATTGAACTCAGGGGCATTCTATCTCGGAGCGACACCCTTAGCCCTTTTAACTTTTTGTTTTGAGACAGAGTCTTACTAGGTTTCTGAGAATCTCACTATTTGCTGAGGCTGTCTTTGAACCTGTGAACCTCCTGTCTCAGCCTTCCAAGTACTGGGATTATAAGTGTGCATCACCGCACCTGGAGAGAATGGAGATCTCAGTAACACCTGCTTCATAGAGTTGAATGGGAGAGCAAGTACATTAAAATAGTAGGTGTTCAAGAAGGGTCAAGGGGTTTGCAGCCAGGGACAGTTTTTCCCCCAGGGGTCATTTAGTAACATCTGGAGACCTTGTGGCTGTCACCTCTGATGGAGAGCTGTGGTCTGCATCTGGTGTGCAGAAGCCAGGGGTTTGCTTGATCATCCTGCAGTGCACAGAACAGCCCAGGTAACAAAGGCTTATTCAAAATATCCATGGTGCCTGAGGTGGAGAGAAGCCGCTGTAGTCAACAGCTCGAAGGTGGCCATCTTTTGCTCCTTTGTGACTTTGGCTTCCTGTGGAGAGCTGTCCCTATGGGACAGGGGCCAACTTTCAGAAGAGAAGAGCGCCAGGCTGGCCTTGCGAAGCGGGGTTGGTTATGCTCACTAAAAAAAGACCGTTAAAAAAATAAGGCTTAAAGAGCCTCATTATTCTCAAGCACCCCAGTCGCCACTACCCCCTGAGCCTGTCTCTGCAAAGCCAACTGGGGTTCAAGTGGCAGCCTCATCAATTGTGACCTGGAGCAAGCTATTACTGCTCCTCTCCTCACTTTGTTCCACTGTGAAATGGCGATAATAATACATTCACCCCCTTGGGTTGTCGGAATGAAGACAACAAAAGCCCTTGGCACAATGCTGGGCGCCTTAGAGGGTGGCACAGCCCCGAACCACTGCACCTCAGTGGCTGTCGCCTCATAGATGGCATCGTGACACCTGCCCTTGCCACCTGCATCGAGGCTCAAGAAGAAATGGAGGGGTACCTCCCCCCATGCTCCAAGTCAAAAGGGATCCTAAGTGTCAGGATGCTGTTAATATTAATTTGTGGGTTGCTGAGTAGCTGCCTGGGAGACTCCCTCTGGTGAGGAGTTCATGAATTTCAAGAGCACAGAGCCAGCTCCCCATGGAGCCTAACCTCGGGCTCTCCGTTTTCTTGCAGAGATGAATACTAGACCTGTAGTTCCAAGGAGCCTGCATCTTATTTTCTGACTCTTTCACTTACTCCACCATAATTGATTTTCCATTTCATAGCAGGAGAAGACACAAAGCAGAAGCCAAATGCATCCCCAGTCTTTTACCAGTTGTGTTTCTCTTGACCTGATAATTTGGGAAAGCAGTGTGAAGCCCCTTAGTGTGAGTGTTTGCACACAGCGATTGCACGTCTGCATGTTGGGTGTGCAGGCATGTGTGTGTTATGTGAGTGCCTCAGCACGTATGCACATGAGTTTATGTCCTTGTGTGTACTCACAGTTGCATGTGTGTCTGTGAGTGGGGACCTGGGTTGTGTGTGTGTGTGTGTGTGTGTGTGTGTGTGTGTGTGTGTGTGTATGTATCTTGGGATTTATGTGTAAGTCCATATGCACGTAAACTGTAACTTACATGTGAGTTACACATATGTGCCTAGCTGCATGCGTCAGTGCCTGAGTTCGTTAGTGCAGGGATACATAAGTTTTATATTTGTGTTTGTAAGCATATAAGTGCATGATTGTTTTGTTTACATGAGTACTATTATGTTTTTTGAGATGCATAAAAATAATCATACATGTGTGTATGGCCCATGTGTGTATAAATATTTGTGCTGTGCTGAAGGCCGTTGACTATAGATTTATGTTGGTACTTGTTTCTATTTTAGTGAATATTACAAATGGCTCTGTGTCTAATACATTTGTGGATGTTTGTAGGGGTGTATGGGTGCATGCTTGTGCAGACATATTTGTGCATAAAAGAGGAGAGAGAAGCAAGAATCTCCAATGGATTTTTATTTCTGTTTCCATTACTTTTTGGACTCCATGCATCCTCCCTCCAAGTCAACTTGGAAAAGAAACAAGGGCAGAGAACACATAAA